>JAFBJY010000212.1:0-90653 GCA_016801885.1 Toxotes chatareus | reverse complement strand
ATGGATTACATGTCAAGAAAAAAAGGGGTTTGAAATCTTAAAAGAGTTAAACCCTTTTTTATTTTAAATCTTTTTAATGGTGACCCCATTGGCACCCCCCCCCCAGATTCTTCTTAATCATATTCAGTATGTACAGAATGTATTAAAACAAAATGTGGAGAATTGCTTTCAGGGCCTCTCACGGGCTCAAAGTCTGATGATGCATCAGAGAAAGATTCGTCTTTAACCTTGGGTTTGTGTTTTAACTGTGACTTCAGGGATTGCATTGTGACTGTAATCAAATATAAAACTAAGTCTTCCACTCCCCATGAAATCCTTTTAGAAAAAAAAAGCCCTTCCCCGCTTCAGCGTTCCCCCATAGTTACTGATTTCGGGATGACGGTCCCGGTTTCCCCCTCCATTTCTTCTTTGATCTGGTGATAAGTGCCGTTAAAGGGGGCCCACCCCATTTAACCCCGGTGGCAGATGTTTATTCCCAAAAATACCAGAGCCCTGTTTTCTCTGTTGGCGGATTTCCATTGTTTCCCATGTCTCTAACTTCTGCATGAGAGGCTTCCTTTCCCCCTCCTCCTGATTTTTCATTTGTCAAGTTTTTTAAGGACTCTCTGTGAACTCTTCCCCATATCGCCTGATAATGTCCTAACCCCCTGCCTGTCTCCCTTTTCGGATGTCACACCATCACTAGAAGCTTTCATTTTTTTCCCCATGTCATTTTGGGGCTGAGAAGTAAAAGCGATTCTCGGGAAATGTAAATTTCAATCACAGTAAAGCTATTATTACTGCCCAAATGAACCGATTTTGTGTGTGTGGGGTTTGACAGTTATTTTTATATTTTAGGTTTCTTAAAGTCTGGAAATGACTAAACACGCCATTGAGGGGCCCCCAGAATTTGCAGAGCAACACGCTGGACAGACTGCAAAGTTGACATATAACCCCAAAATCAAAAAAGCCACCTACAAGAGGAGAGTCTTCAAAGGATTTTAAAATTTTGTGTTTTTTTTAAAACACATATCAGGGAGAGCGTAACGCCCCACTACCCGAAATTATGAGAGACCCACATTTGGGGTTTGGGGTCAGCACAGCCAGGTGCAATGGCTGAGCCTCACCCCCGGGGGAACCACCTTTTTGATCATGGTATTCCCGCCAGGTAATATGAGTGGAAAAAGCGGTGGTGGCCCAGCCGACTCGACTGCGGTGCCACAACATTCCCCATTTATCCCTGAGCATCACCCCCCTTTGTCTTTACATTTATGGCTGAAAAGACAAAACACGCGAAATAGGCTCGGCGTGGGGAAAAACCCCGTTTTGTTGGATTCCCCATCATGCACTGCTCTGCAAAAACAAAGGAACACTGGGGAAATCCAAAGTCAAGCTGTCTTTGGGGAAAGAAAAGGCCCCACGGGGACATTTTTAAAACATTTGACTAAATGAACTAAACACTGACATGAACTAAAATGTACTGATTTACGGGAAAACCCCGGGTGATTTTGGGATTTTCCGTAGTTTTTCCCTTTGTAACAGGCAGGCTCCCCCCTTCCCTTTCCCAATAATTGTGCAGAAAATTGGGGTGCTTTTTTCTTCCAAACCCCCTAAAACAAGTCCTTCCCGGTCCAACTGTTTCTGCCCCCTTTTTGACTTCTGAACTTGTCTCGGCTGTGTGTCCACCTGCAGCCTCTGACTCAGACTGTGGGAATGTTGATACATCAAAGGACAAAACACACACACACACACAAAATTTTGGATTTTATATCTTTGTGAGGACCTCTGGCATAATGTTTTCCCCTCCTTTTTCCTCTCTCTCTCCAGACCCTCAATTTCAGTACCTGTCCCTCTGTCAAAAAAAAAAAAAAACACTAGACCTGTACACACATAAAGTCATGTATTCATGAAGTCATCTGTGAATGTGTGTTTAAAATTAGTCCAAAAGTAAAAAATGCAGCATAAACCCTTTTTTTTTGAAAAAGCTTCTCTTTTTCCTTTTGTTTTTCAATTTAAATTTTTTTCAAGCATCATTGTCAAAATTAAAAAAAATGTTCATTCAGTAGCGTTATTTTTTTTTTGTCATCATGTACAGGTGGACTGGTAACCCACCACAGCTTTTAGTTACACAGTTTACTTTTCCCTGCTTTGAAAAATTACATGGGGGGTGGAGGAAAAAAAAGTAGCTCCTCAGAGAGGGATCAATAAAGGGCCAACTGATTGTTTGTATAAAAAACCATCTTGGTTTATAAAATTGAAACAGAATAAAATGAATGACATCTACTTTGCACCTATGTTGCTGGGAAAAAAAAGATGATGAAAAAAAATGATAAAGGGAATTATACCATGATCGGGGAATTATTTTTTTTCTGGAAAGAATAGATTGAATATGGAGGCTCCATTGGACAAAATAGACAAATAATAGCTGTTTATCAAAGGGCTGGGGTGTCAATGTTATGTGTTGTTTTTTCTAAACTTTGGGTTTTAAGAATCTTTTGCAACGTGAAACCAATTTTGTGGGAAGGTTGATTCCCTTTTTGAAGCATTTCACCCCCTGAAAAAGCAAAGCGGGAGCCTGATGATTTAACAAATTATTTAAAGGGGTCACTGCCCCCAAAAATGACCTTTGACCCCATTAAAAACCCTTTTTAGTGGGTCAGCATCCCAGCAACCCTGAACCCCTCTTCTTCTTTCTCCTCAGGTGCCTGCCTCTCTTTCTTCCCCCTAAAGGCTCCCCCCAGGCTGCTGAGCGGGGGGGACTTTCAGACAAATTTTCACAGAGGGGCTCCACTTCCTGATTTGTTCAAAAAAAGTTGTTTGACAGTTGTTTTTAAACAGCATTTTAATTTAGAAACCTGGGGGAAAAAAGGGAATAAATTGTCCAGTGTCCAGGAAAATTTAAAAACCCCCTTTTTTGTCTCTGTGTCTTTTTCCAGTGGGGGGTTTCTGTGGATGAAGTCCCTGAATGTTAGTTGGAACATCTGCAAAGATTATAGTACAATGTGACTCACAGAGAAAACATCAGATCAATGAAGCAGATGCATCATGAAGCAAAAAAACTGTCAAATTGTATCAAATGTCTGTTTCGATATGATTTTTTTTTGAAAAAGGGGGTTGTGAATAATTTTAAGTTTTTGAAAATTTAAAAACACTTTCAACAGTAGTTTTAAATTCTATCATTTTCCCAGTTCAAAAATCGCAGCCCAAAAAACGGGGCCAAGTTTTAAAAAAAAAGTTGCTGTGAGCATCTTCTGTTTTTTCGGGGCTCCCCGGGGAGCCCAGAACGCCCCCAAAAGCATCTAAATTTTTCCCCCTCTTTTTTGCATTTTAAATTCAAGGAAACTGGCTCTGTGTTCAGATCTTGTTTTGTACGTAAAAATTTTATTTATTGATTTAAACGGGAAATGAAAAAACTTTTAAAAGTTAACAGCCCCAGGGGATATTCTTTTTGTTTTTCAGATCTCCCAATCACTCCCTTTACTTTTTTTTTTAATAGGTGACATTTTTTCCCAATTGCAGCTTTTGAACTGATGATCCATCCCCCAGAGGATGTTTTTTTTTTGATTTGTTTTGTTTTCCAAAATGGTTGAACACTGCCCCAAAGTCCCTACAAAGATCCCATTATTTTTTTGGGCGGGTTGGATCATTTTTTCTTCCCCCTTAACTCTTCTATAAACCCAGACATTGCAGCTGGCCCCCTGTTCACAGCAGGGAACTCCGTAAAGGAGAAAAAGGGAAGTGGAAAAAAGAAAGATGGAGACTCACTTCTCTCTCTGCCAGGATATTTGGGTTGTTTCCTTTAATGATAAATCCAGTTCTCTGTGATAAAGGCCCAGGAGGGAGCCCAAACTTGTATTTTTAAACTGGATCTAAAAGAAAGTGATGTTTGCTCTACAGTTGTTGGCCTCAGTCAAAAAGGAACGTGTTAAAAACCAGGTAAAATGGGGGAAACTTTAAAGGTTTTTTTAATGATGAAACAATAAAAAAACCATGGGATGGGGGTCAGCGGGAAATGGGCGGAGGAGCTTTTTATTCAGGAAAAGAAAACCAACAGCAGGGGAAAGTAGAGCCCCAAGAGTCATTAGCATCCGAGAAAAGATTTGAGTGCCTGAACTTTATTGTAAATCCCACTGCTGGGGTCACAGTCAGAGGGGAGAGAGAGCTTTTAATGTGCTGTCAGATTCGGCTTAAAAAAAACACATTTTTTCCCAACTGTTTTCCTGATACTGGAGGGATGGAAAATCACGGGGGGCACTTTCAGACTTTCACTTGTTTGTAACTGACAAGAGTCTGTGGAAAATATGATGAAAAGAGGAAGAAGAAAATTTTTACAAACCCCCCTAATCACCCCCAACAGAAAATTCACTAATGGCCCATTTTAAACACATTTAAAATTAACCCAAAAATGGAGTGCATTACACCATCACACTGAAGCTCCACCTGGCAGGTGGTAGAGCTGCCCGGGGCAGCATGTGGCCCAGAAGGAGGAGCTTCACCCCCCTCCCAAAGTAGAGCCGGTGGGGGCAGGCTGCAGTGCGGGAGAACGGGATTTGGGATCGGGGGAAAAAGGATAGGAGGGAAATAAGGGGTAGGGGAATGATTGACAACTGTGATTTTTTGGGTTTGAAGAAAACAGGGAAAAGGGGGAAACCAAAAAAAAAAAGGGTGTAAACAGTGAAAATTGTTTTGAAGGAGAGAGAACAGCGTCGCCCCTGCCTTTTTTCCATGGTTCTAACTGGGGAAGCTTGTTAATGTTTCACTTCAACCCAATTTTTTTGGGGGGAAAACTATGGAAACAGGATTAAAAAAAAAAATAGAAACCCTAAAAAAACCCCTTAAATGTTTCTTTTTAAAACTAATTGTCTTCACCCCGGTTCCCAAAATAATATGTTGTGAAACTTAATTTATAGAGGCAAAGGGGCTCATTTTGGTTTAATTCGGCGGGTTACCCACCAGCCTGGGGACACTTTTTCTATTTCCCAACGGGGATTTAAAGGAATAATATTGAAGTTGAAAACTCCTTTATTTGTTGTGGTTAAAATTTCAGCTGTTCTGTCCTTGGTTGAATTCACCAACCCAGCGGGAAGGGGTCCTGGTGGGGAACACATGAATATCTCTTTGAAAAAAAGAAATTTCAGTTCCTGCAGACAGTCCCAAAGGAGGGTAGTAGTTGGTTGAGGGAGAAGCACTTTTTTTGGGGGGAAATTACCAAATCAGTCCAGAGTGAGTCCTCAGGGTTTTGGGATTTTCCAGTTTTCTTCCCCTCAAAAACCCAAATTCACCAACTTAGTTTTGGACACACTGACACCCAAAAAGGTTTTGCTGGGGGGACAGAAACACTGTGGGCTGGAAATGAATTATAAAAAAGGCCTTAGTAAGTTCTTTTTTTTTTCTACCCCGGACAGGGGAAAAAAAAGGGGTTGTTTGAGAAAAATGTTTTTATCATTTCCCTTTTACTGTGTTGGACAGTAAATAATTAATAATGTTTCTTCTGTAGATTTTCTCACTGCAGCTGGAGGAAAAATAAAAGTAAAGAAACAGCTTAAATTGGCTTTTGACGGGAACAAAATTTGGAATAAATCTGCTGTCACCTTTGTTTGCCCCGGGTTTAACGGTTTTACCCAATGGGCCCAAACCCTAGACTGTCTTCACTTTGACCTCTGACATATACTAAAACCCACTGTATATAGGGACTAACGCCCGGGGGGGTAACCCCTTAGAAGGTTTTTAGATAAAAGACATATAAAATTTTTTTTTTTCCATCATACCCGGTGGAAAAAGAAAATTTTTTCCCAACTTATATTTTTTTTTAATGTGCCAATTTTCCATGTCAGCTGTCCCTTAAATTTTTGTCCTAAAAGGCCCGTGTTTTTAGAATTATAAAAAAGATATTTGAGTTTTGACCCCATGTTTTTTTCCTCCATTAATCAGCTCATCTTCTGTCTTAAGGAAAAAAAAACTCACAGCATGTTTTTAAAACCCAAAATGGTCAGTGTCAAGGGAACACAGCAAAATTTTTTGATAAAAGAATTTTTTTCCCTCTGGACAGGGGGCAGTGTCTCTGTGATTGTCCACCTGAGTATGAATGTCTAACGGGCGAGACAGAATAACACAGAGACAAATTTGCGGGCCCAAGATCCCATCGAGACCAAAAAACACTTTGTGTTAAAAGGCGTTTTATTGGGCCCCTGCCCCCTCAAGGCCCCCCTCCCCCAGGGACCCGAAAGGGGCAGGGAACATCATAAAGGGAACCCTCTCACCCCACACACAGACTTTTTGGGGCCTTTCCCATGGGAGGCGGCCCCCGAGCCCCCCCAAAGAACAGAACACAGAATGGTTTTTCCCCCAAAAAGCACTCCCCTATACCCGGGGGCCTTCAAATTCCTGGGTGTTCCCTAAACAAAAAACGGGACTAATTGACCACCACCCCATGCCCTCTGAAAGGGGAAGGGGCTCCCACCTGCTGGGGGGCTGGGGCCCTTCGGGTGGGGGTCTCTGCTCAGGACTTTTTGACTCTGTGATGGCCAAAAAGGGTTTTTTTATGCTGTTGTCTGGGAGGGGCAGGCAGACGGGGGGGAAAGGAAAAAAGGGCGGGAAAAGGAGGAAGTTTGTCCGGGATTCCCCCTTTGGACTCTGTGGGGGGTTGGGGAGGGAAGGTGCGGGGGTTAAACCATCAAAAACCCCCCCCCTACATGCCCACGGTGGGGGTCCCCAGCAGCCCCTTTTTCCAGCCCCAGCCCCTACCCCCAAGGGTGTAAGAAGGAAATTCCAAGGTCCTTCACCCCAACAGTTGTTGGGTTTTGCCCCAATGCCAAAAATAATGAAACCATTTTAAATTATTTTCTGTTTCCCCTCCAAAAAATTCCCGGGTTTTTTTTTACATGTATAAACCAGTCATTTTCCCACTACAAAAAACTCAACACCTTTTGTATATATAAAAATAAATTTTTTATAATCGGTACTTTTTTTTTTTCTCCATTGTTTTTGGGATTGTATTTTTTATTTTTTATTTTTTTTATACTGCATTTTTCCCCTTTTTTTTCTTTTGCTGCTGTAAAACTAATTTCCCTTGGGGATGAAAAAAATTTTTATCATCTTATCTTATCTTATATTAAAAGGAAATTAAATTTTAACTTACATGTTGCATATTTTATTTTTTTGTTTTATAGGGAACGAAGATAAATGAAATTGAATAAAACTGATTTGTCTTCCATCCACCTAATTCCTGGCGGAGAGGGGCCAAAACCCCCCCGGGTTTTTCCCCTCATTTCAGTCACTTTCCCAACTCCCCATAAATTAACCCCCGGGTTTTAAGACAAATATTTGGCCCCCTGCTCAGCCTCCGACCCCGGGAAACCCCATCAGGGGGGGGGGGAATTCTTTTTCCCCCAAAAAGTGCCTCGAGCTAAAGGCAAGTGACAATCTCCTCCTGTCCCTTACCCAAACGGGGGTTGCTCACCAGTAGTTTTAAAGGGAGTCTGGGGGGTTTTCCCCTCAACATCAAAAAAATCCCCCAAATTTTTACAAATCCAGGCTTTTTTTGCAGCCCCAAGTCAGACCCCTTCCACTAAAGCTTTTTGATTGACTCTGGGGAAAAGAACTATTTGGACGCAAAAACGGTCGCCAGGCATGAAACACATCCCTCGGACCCACCCCCGGTTTGGGGCCCCAAAGGGGCAATTTCCGGCCCAAAAATAACCCTAAAATAAACCCCCTTCACCTAACCCTTTCCCGGTAACCATCATGAAAATCTTTTTTTGGTTTTTCTCCCCCAAAACCCCCCCCTTTTCCCTGGGCTTCCCTTTGAAACCCCACAACCCACATCGCCCAAAGGGGTAAAATTACTAATTCTGTACTGTCCCCAAAACTGTTTAAACTCTGCTTTACCACCTTCGGGGGGGTTCCCCCCACAGTGCCCCCCTTTTTAAACCTGTCATCCAAAACCCCGAAAATTTAACCCCCTCAGGGTTTCAGAAAACCAAAAGGCTCTGCCCCTGCCTCCCCCACAGACCCTGGGGATTTTTTGGGGGATTTTGTTACCGGGTTTCCCACGCTCCCCCCCCCGGGCTTTAATGTCAAAACCGGGAGGGGGGGCCAGGGAAACCTATATTTCATAACTTTTTTAAGGCAGGGATTATCCCCCTTTCTTCCTTCCCCTGGGCGGGGGTTTTCCGAAAAAAAGAAAGATCAGACCTCCATCCCTGCACCCGATTAAAAAAGAACTCAACAATATCACCTTTAAAAAACAAATACCCTTCTCCCCCCATCCCCCTCTGCATTGGGGCCCTTTTACAGCTCCCCCTCTTCCCCAATTTGGGGAACCCCGAGCCTTACCCCGGAAAGGATCCGAGGGGGGGGATGAGGGGGGCGGCCCTTAAAAACCCCCCTCCCCGGCCTTTTTTTGAGTTTTGGTCATCCCTTTGGGCCCAAACCTAAGCCCCAGCCTTTTTTTGGTGAATTTTTTTCTGAACAGAGGTGTTTGGTACCTGGGACTTCTTATCTTTCCCGGGACCCCACCCATTGCCCAAACTTTCCCGGGGTTCTCCGGGGTTTGGGATGGGGGAACCGGCTTATATGTCAAGGCTAAATGCGACCCATTTTGACCCCTTTCCCCTTCCGGGGCTTCATCATAAAGGGGGGCCCAGATAAAGCTGTCCCCAGCAAGGTGAAAGCGGTGTTAAAGGGGGCCCCTACGAACCCTAAAAAAGGGTTTTAATTTTTAAACGCTTCATTTGGAATTATAGCACTGTTGCTGCACCCTTAACTGGGGGAAAACCCCACATTTTTCCCTTCCAGGGGGACGCCCGAGGTGGAGCAGGCGGCCCCCAGAACCTTTAGGGCGTTCACCTCCGCCCCATCCTTCCCAAACCCGACCCTGCCCAGTTCGTGGTTGAGGTGGACAATTTTGATGTGGGGGGGGAAATTTCTCTCAATGTCCCCTGCAGAACAAAAAATTCATCCCTGTGCCCACTTCTTTCCCCTCTGCAGAGCACAACTATGATGTTGGCAACAGAGAACTCCTGGCAGGGAAATTGGCTTTTGGAAAAAAGGGGGACATTTTGGAAGGCCCTGAGCAGCTGTTTTGGGGGACTGACCATAAAAAATTGGGGTCTCAGTCTGCTGAGACAAAACCCCGCCAGGCTAGATGGGCCCCATTCTTTGGTGCCAGGTCACCATCACTTTCGACCCGGTTTAAAATTCAAACCTGGCGCTTTTTTCCTGCCAGTTTGACTCTGAAGCTGAACCATCCCCTCCTGACACCGTTTTTCCAACTTCCTGCGTCTTGGGGCCTTTTAAACCCGGGCCTTTTATGGCCCAATTGCGTGCTGCCCCTGCTGGAGGGGGCCCGATCTGGGAACGGGTCCCCCCGGCAGGCACTTTGTTCCCCAGTCCGCCCCCTCTGTCCTTTTAAAGGGGCCCCCAATTCCAAGCTTTCTGCCTTTGGGGTCAAAAGAACCCTTTTTCCCCCTCCCTAGCCACTTCGTGGCCCCCCTAGAATGACACTCATGATTACATTTTGGCCTTTCCCCCATGCTCCAAAACAAATCCAGCCATCGTTCCCCCTTCCCGGAAAATTCTTCCGTCCATACCCCATCTCCCCCCCCAAAATTCGGGAGAAATTTGTAACTGGCTCACCACCTCCCCCCAGGTTAAAACCGTTTCCAAGGCAACCCCACTTCATCCCCCTTTCCCAAACTCCGGGGCTCAGCCCTTTTAAATCCACCATTACTGCCAACCCCCGCGCCGCCTTGGGAACCCCCCTCTCCCTGTCTTTTCTGTTGTTTTTGGGCTTTTAAACCGTTAAATCTGCTCACCAGTCTGCATTTGGGTCCTGGCCTTTTCATAGACTCAGCGTTAAAGACAATGAATAAAATGAATAAAACAACTGATGTCTCAAAAGTAATCAACATGCATACCTCTGGGTCTCCCCCTGCAGCGCTGGCAGATGAATTGGTGTGGTGTTGAGACCCTTAAAACCAAAATTGTTTTTTTTTTACCCCGCACTGGGGAACCTTGTTTGCAGTTCCAGTGGGACATCTTCTGCCACCCCCCTCATTAAGATGGCACAATTAAAGTCAACCACAGTGTTTGGGTTCAGATGAAATTTAGATGCTCCTCTGTGGTCCAGTCAAGTCTAAAAACAAGACAACCCGACCATTTTCTTTACATTTTAAAAAATTTACCCAAACAAATAAATAGAGTGAGAATCCTCCAGAGTCTCATAAATTTCCCCGAGGGCCCCTTCCCCCCTCATGCAGTTCTTCCCCCCCATTTTTTCCCTCAACACATGTAAACATGTTTTTTTGACTGATTTCGGTTTGAAATTTTTTGTTGCTTCACAGTCTTTAGTGGTGACTGAACAGGGGTCTTCTGCTTGCGCCCGTGGTCACTGTCAGTAACTACAACTCTGAAAACAGCACTGACAATGATACTGATGTTCACACTAACATTTTCCACATTTACTGACTTATTTTTTTCCCAATGTTCATCAGCCTGATAATGACTTTTCTGTATGTGAACACACATATTATTACATTTCTATAAATACGATGTCTGGGTTTATGGACCCAAAAAATCCCGAAGTTTTCTGCCCCCCCCGTGGTAAATGACAAGTTCCAACAGGTCTCAATTTATTAATTGGGGTCAAAATTAAAATTTAAAAAAGATTGATGACATCAAAAAGGGAAAAGAGGACTGGTCATAGTTTGAAAAGTTCCATGTTTTTTCCATCCATTTTTTAGTACAAACAGATATACTTTAAAAATTTACAATAAAAGGATCCCGTAAAATGATAAAAGGGTTTCACTGTAAAAATTCCATTGATTATCAGGAAAAAATGTAAAAAAAATTTAATGGAGGTTTTGCACTTTTAAAAAAGCCAACAAAACAAGAAGGTATAATAAAAAAAGATTTTTTTGGATATATTATATTTATTTTTTGGGTTAAAATTTAAAATTATAGAATAGGCCCAAAATCTTCCCGGGAGTCAGGGGCTTTCTGGGTCGGAACCTCTGAAAGACAGTTTGACAAGTTTCTATCTTTGTTTTTTTTAGTCTTTCAAATAAAATGTGGCTGATTTTCACTTACTCAGCTGTCCCAAGATTCAAAAAAAGACAAAAAAACTTTATGTTCAACAATGGGGCTTTTTTTTGAAAAAATTTAAGTGATTAGAATCTTAAAAAATAAAAAATCCCAAAGTCATAGCCCATCTTTAAAAGGGCCGGGGAAAAGGAAGAAGTTTACAAGGAATGGTTTAGAAGAGTTTAACAAAAAACCTTTAACATAAGGAATTTTAAAGGTTTTGTGGAGTGAAAAAAGACAGGCATGTACAGACTGAACTTTTCTGTTCAACGGGGGTTTTCTAACAGGAGGAGACTCTCTGCTATCTTCTCCCCAAAAGAGACACTGGGGGAACCCGGCAAAACCCGAACCCAAAAACCCCGGATACAGAGGTTCAGTGAATTGGTTTTTAAGGTGTAGGGGGTGGAAACAGTGAGTCAGAGGAGACTCCAGAAGGACAGAGAGCCAGCAGGACAGTCCACATACACTGCCTCTGTGGGAAAAAGATATGAAGGGAGGAAGAGGAGGAGGGGAGACAGGTGTCATTGTTTAATTTGGGCCCAAAAAGGAAATAACCCCCATCAGAGCAGAAACAGTCTCCCGGACGTCATTCCCTCCCAAAAAAACAGTTTTTTCTGTTTTTTTCCTTCTGGGTTCCCCCTAACTCACTGTTTTAAACCCTTTCTTTCCACGGCCCCCCCAAGTGGGGACCCGCCGACCATTACTTGGCTGGACACTGGTAAAACTGTCTGGATGATCAGGATATGAATTTCCTCCAATGTGTCACCTTCCTGTTGTTGTCAGACAGGGTTTTATCTTTCTGTTTACTGTGTTTGTGTCGGGGTGAATTCACAGAAATCTGATGGAAAAAAGAAGAACCTAAAAACTGCAGTTATTGATCTATCCCCGATCATTGAAATTTAATTTTTAAGATGGTTGAATGTGAGCTGGGGTTTTTTTAGGAATCAAATGAAAAACCCACTTACATTCCCCACACCGGTCTCAACCATTGGGCTCCCCCAAACCCACCCCGAAAGGAGGGGGGGTCAGACCAGCACGTTTCTTTTAACATGCAAACATGGACATTAATTGGGTCTCATACACAAATGGTTTGATTATTCTGTTTATTCAGCAAAGAGACAAAAAGGAATTTTGGGTCCTTTTCCTGGGGAAATTTTCGGAGCAGGGAGGTGACATGGGGGAAAAAAATTTCACCATTTGTCTTCTCCCTTTGATATCACCCTTTTGGGGAAACAACAAAAAAATCTCAGAATGACAAATCAGGATCTAGAGAGGTTCAATGATTATTGATCATGGATATTTTAGAAAGGGGCATGATCCCGAGACCCGATTTATTTCCCCCTTGGTTTGAACATGGCAAAGAAGTTCCCGAGCGTTGGGAGATGGTCTTTTGTTGGGATAAATTTGTGTGTCAGCACTGAACAGGTATCTAAGTCTTTGGGCTTGTTGGGGGAAAGCACTCTAAGGGGCTGAAAGTGGCTCTGTTGGTTCGGGGGCAGTTCAACCAGCTGCAGCTCAAAAAGCTTCTCTCTATCTCTGTAAATTTTTCGGGATCTTCCCCCTTGGGCTGCATGTTTTGGGGGTCCTTTCCACCCCAAACCGCGTTTATTGTTTACAATGGTCCCTTTCTAACACATGTTTAATGTTTTTTGCTGAATAAAAATTTTTTAATATTCTTCGAAAATTTTAATGTAAATAAATTTCCAATCATGAAGTTTTTTTTGTCTTCCTTTTCCTTTCAAAAACTGTAATATGTTGGGGCACACATTATCCACTAACTGTTCACTAACTGTAATCCAAATGTTTGGCCCCCTAACATTGTCCACCCAAACCCCGTTTTATTATGCTGATTTCCCCTTTTCCTTTCTCCTCCAGTCCCAGCTTCCTTTTCCTCCTTTTTTACCCCGCCCCATGGCGGGGGGGTCCCCCCTATGAGCCCGGGGTCCTAAAAAAATTTTTTCCTGTTAAAAGGGGAAAACTTCCACTGTCGCCCCTTAATGGTTATTCTAATAGGGTCTGGGTCTCTGTAAAGCGCGAGACTATTTTGATTGTAAAGGAATTATATGAATAAAAAATTTAATTGAATTGAATTGAATGTTTTAGTTTCTTTGTGCTGGTGCAGCATGAAACCAGTCTGGGAAAATCTTGTTTTGGGCCGAAAAAAAGCTGACCCACCTGGAAAATTTTAAAGATTGCCATATTTTTTCTTAAATATGAAAACAGTGAGTCATGATGAGATACTGAAGTCAGGGGAAATTTGAAAACCCCCCTTTTTTTGTTGAATTCAGCACTTCTCTTGAGATTTTGTCATCCCGCTGTGACACACCAAATGTTTCCCGCCCCCCTCCTCTACCACACACTGTCTTTGGGTTTCAGCAGGCCCCCCCATACCTGAGGGTGTCCAGTCTTTCCCGGGGGATCCTCCAGTCCAACAGACCCCGCAGCCTTTTCCTGAAATCTCCCGGGGGATTTTAGCTCAGGGGGCCCCGCTCTCTCAGATGGGAGGGGGTTGGGGCTCAGAGCTGAGGGGCCCAAAATGCACAGCCTTCCCCTTTTAACATCCTGGGGCAGCCTGCAGACACCAAAAATCACAAAAAGGGAACCTTTTGTCAACCTTTTCATATTTTTGTTTTTGGTTCTTTTCCAGTTTGGTCCAGGTTTAGTTTTTCAAGACAAAAATTTCGGAAAAATTCCTTTTAACTTTTGTAAATTTTCTTTTTAACAATCCCCCGACAAGTTGGTGTTTTCCAATTTCTAAATCAGAATTTGGGAAATCATCAATAAACAGTTTGATGGATGGACCGGAGTCTCCGGGGGCAATGTGGACCTGGGAGTGCAGTGAAAAAACTTCCCCATGAATCCAATATTAAGTTTTTTTTTCATGGAAAAAAAAGGGTTTTCAGTGAATTTTTCTGACTAGGGTTTTTTAATTCATTTTAAAATGAATACACCCCCTGCCACATTATCAAGAATCAAAAATCAAAAATCTTTTTTGCCCTTTTCAAGGCACAATGAAATTTTTTGTACACAGCTCTTTGGCACAATGTAACATAAAAAGGGATATTTTAAAACTATTTTAAATAAGTAAAAATAGAAAAAAATATAAATAAAAAAAGGGATAAAATATGATGAACAGTTTCAACAATATATAAAGGACTGGTATGAATATGGATATAGGGGCAGGAACACGCTTATTTCGAAAAGGAGTGAAATAGGTTTTTTTAGGTCTTTGATCAGCCATTGGGTTGGGGGAGGGTGGGGGAGATGGGTGATGGTTTTCCAGCTCGGGGGAAAAAAGCTTTTTCTTAGCCATTTGTGAGTTCTGATGTCCGCCCTTTCCAGAGGGGAGGTACAAACATTTTGGACCTGGGGGGGTGGTTCGGCCCCTCTAATGGCCCCCTCCTTGAACCCCCCTTAAATATAGAGTCCAGTTGGAGAGGACTCCCCACCCCTTCTTTTTTCCCACCTGGGCCAAGTCCTTCCTGTCTTGTGCAGTGCACCCCCGCCCACACGTTGCACCCAAACAGGGGATGCCTTTTTGGCTTTTGGTTTGTCGGGAGCTGAGGGAGAGCCAAACCTTTTGGGGCTCCTGGGGAAAAAGGTTTTGTTGAGCCTTCTTCACCAGGTGGGAGGTGTATGGACCAAGGAGGTCAGAGGGATGGATGCCCAGGAACGATGTTGTCCCCCCCCACCCCCCCCCATGAATGAGGAGGGGGGGGTTTTCCATCCCCCCGATCCCCCAAAGCCCCAAAAGCCTCCTTGGTCTTGCTGGTGTTCGAAAAATTTTGTCTGCACCCATCCTGTCAGGTGCTGGATTCCCCTGTGGAGCCCATCTTGCCCCTTGGCCCACAGGTGTTCGCTCTAAATTTTACAATTTTGGGGGTGAATGGGGTACAGGGGGGGAAAAAGGGGTGAAAGGGCTGGGCTGAGACACCCCCTTGTTGCCGGCTCGGGATCATTTGGGGAATGGGGGAAACTCCCCACTTGACCCCGGAGAAAGCCCTGCCCCAGCAAGAGGGGCAGTCCCAGGTTGTGAAGTTTCAAGTCAGCTTGTGGGGGATCCCAGTGTTAAAACTGAACTGAAATCCAAACAAATCCTGGAGGTGTTTGGGGTGCCCAGGTGGGAGGGCTGTTGCGGGCTAGAGACCGATCCTCTGTTGTCGGTTCTCTGATAACTGATGTCTGTCCAGGTAAGGATGGTTCTTTTATGTGACAAGACATCCTCTCAAAACACTTCATGATTCCGTGTGAGCGACTGGGGGGGAGCGTTGAGGCTGGTGCGGGAGATTTTTGCACAGGCACAATGATGGAGGACTTAAGGCGAGGGAAATGAAGCAACTGCAGGGGCAAGTTGAAAAAGTCCAGAAAAAAACCACAGTGATGTACACAGCTTCAGGACCGACCTGACACCATTGGTCCGCAGCTTGTTGGGAATCCTTTTAGGGTGGGCCCCCGGGATACCAGGGCGAAGGCGGGGCTGCTCCTCTGCTGTGGGAGATGAACATTCTGCTGCCCGGAGGTCAAAAACTGCAAAAAAAGATGGGTGTCAGGCAGGCGGGGGTGGGGGTGATCTGTTGGGTTTCTGTTCTTTAGTCTGTTATGGTCCATGCTTCCACATTTCCCGTGGGTGTTGTTGGGGAAAGGCTCCTCAACGTTTCTGTACCTTTTTTGGGCCCGCTGGGTGCCCCTTCCCCGCTGTGGGGCCCTTTTAGGGCCCGCCTGTCACCGACCTGTAGGCTACATCCCCGCTTTGAGCAGGACTTTTCTGTTGTCCACCGGTTTTGGTTTGCCCCGATGGACTTTTTTGGGGAGAAACATCGGAAATTTCAATAGTCCAGGACGGGTGATTTTAAAGGTCTCCCGGTCCGAGCCATCTTAACACCCCCAGTCATGAGTTCAAACAGTCTTTGTGTGCTGAGGGCCTCCGCCCAAAACCTGAACTGTTTTGGTGGTTGGTCTTTCCCAGTCAGGGTTTATATGGGGGATTAGCCCAGAGAGGGACCCCACACCCAGGTGATGCTGCTGCAGCTTTGTATGCCCGGGGATGTTGCGTAAACCACCCAGTATATTATTGTTCTGGTAAAGTGTTAAATTTCGGGAATTTTTGGGAAGCACTCTTTAGTTCCACATGATTAAATTCCCCACCACAACACAGCTGCTCTGGGGGGGTTTCATCTGCCTGCTGATCAGACAGTGAGTTTCTAGCGCTAGTTTAAAGGTTCCCGGAATATAAAAGCTTGATAGAATGGAGCAGAACTTTCCCCGCCTTGAATGGTCTGCATTTCAGCCAGGCCCAGATCAGGAGTGCAGGGCGATGATGTGGGCTGTACACCGGGTTTGGAGGGAAGGCAAGCCCCCGCCTTGCATTTGGCCGAGCCCGATCCTGTCTGCTGGGAACAAAGAGCCCCCCGCTAGCTCGACTTGGGGTTTGGTTTGCTGCCGAGCCAGGTTTCAGTGATGATGACCACAGCTGTTCATCTGGTGGGAAATTTAAAACTCGCTATTTTTTTGGCCCGTGATTTCGCCCCGGAAGAGACTGGGGAGGGCCCGGTGGGGTTTTAAAGTAGCCCAAGCGCCGCCCCCTCTTGCCCTCTTTTTTTTGCCTCCCCCCCAGGGCCCCAGAGGGGGGGGTGGCGGGGGCCGCTGGGCTTGGCAGTTAAACCGGGTCGGGGGATGCATAAAAATTTGGGAGTTTTTCCTTTTGCAAAGCAGCCCCCCAAAACTGAACTAACGAAGTGGTTGTAACCCCAAAAAAACCGAAAAAAAAAAACAAACCCCCGGCCCCGAGCGCGGGGCGCTCCCCATCTTAAAATTAAAAACGCATACTACCGCCTAAGCCAATTTTAACAAAGCAAAATGGCGTGTTTCGAAGTTCATAAGGGATATGATTCCCGAATTTATGGGTCAAACAGACTGAAAACTCAAAAATTGTTTAAACTTGGGAAATTAATTCCGCTTAAAATAATTTGGGGGCAAAAAATTCTTGTCATTTCAACAAATGAACTTGATCTGACCAGAGCCCGGGTCAGTGTGGGGTTCCATCCCCGCAAATACTCCCGAATTTTTCAGGTCATTGTTCCTCAGGTCCAGGTGTCTCAGACTAGAGGACTGGGAGCTGAGAACTGAGGAGAGCTTCACAGCTTCTCTGAGAGTTACAGCTGCTCAGTCTGAAGAGGAAACAATGAAGAAAATTCAAATAGCATTTGTGTTGAAAGGACAATCAAAGGAACAAAACTCTCAGTTTGCTCTGCAGCTCACTGCCAACTAACAGACCTGCATTTGAAAACTGGGCCAAACATCAAACACATATTTGTTCAGTGAAACAGAAATATCAGCTCTTTATCCACCTGCTAACCAATAAGCTTTATATGATGACCATCTTCATTGGCTCTGGTTCAAATCCTATCTGTTTTATTCCTCTTGCTAATTCCAGTCAATACTCTCGCTGCAGCATTTTGGATCAGCTGGAGCTTTTAGAGAGTTAACTGGACATCCTGATAATAAGGAATTACAGTAGTCCAGCTCTAGAAGTAACAAATGCATGGACTAGTTTTTCAGCATCACTCTGAGACAGAATGTTCCTAATCTTCCTGATACTGTGCAGGTGAAAGAAGGCGGATATAGGTCTGTACTTTGCTAAAACACCAGTGTCAAGAGAAGGCATATGACACAATCAGTAATAAACATGACATGTACAGTCAAGGCCGTGAAAGTATTTGGACAGTTAGAAATCTTTTTTTTCTTCGGGCTCTCTCACCACATTCACTTTAAAATATAATGATGGATATTACAGTCAATGACTGCAAAGATTAAATAATAAATATAAATCTGATAAAAGCTTGATGATGTCTCACTTCATGTGTATTTGTCCAGTTGCGCCAGAAACCACTAAAGGGCTGAATCTCCCACAGTTCTTTCTATACTGATGTCAACCTGCTCAAATTAGAGCTGAGACTTGGCTCTTTAATGTAGGATCCATTATTTTAATTCAGATTCAATGTGCTGAAGCTCAGAGTCTGATTTGATTTAGTTTGAATCCTCTGATAAAGTTGTTTATTAGTTGTAAGGTACAGGCAGCTGTTCTCAGCAGGTAGAGAGGTTGTCCATTAATCACAGCTCAACATCAAGTGTCCTTCAGGCTAAACCAGCTCCTTGTAGGTAGCTGGCTGCCATCAATGTGTGTGAATGGGTGAATGAAGAGGCATGTAAAGAGCTGTGGGTCTAATCTAAACTACATTATAACAAAGCATAAATGAGTTTGTGAACAGCAGAAGTTCATATGAGCTCTACAGAATAATGGCAAGATAAAAAAATAAAAACTGGAAAAATAGAACTTGATCTGACCTGAGAGTCTCCAGGGTACAGTGTGGACTCTTTAGTCCAGCAGACAGAAGCTTCACCCCTGAATCCTGCAGGTCATTGTTACTCAGGCTCAGGTGTCTCAGACTAAGAGGACTGGGAGCTGAGAACTGAGGCCACAGAACTTCACAGCTTCTCTCTGAGCAGTTACAGCTACTCCAGTCTGAAGAGGGAAACAATAATCAGAAAAGCCAAATAACATTTGTAAAGTGAAAGGACAATCAAAGAACAAAGCTTCCAGTTTTTCTTGCTCTACGGCTCCAAAGCAAACTAACAGACCTGCATTGAAAACTGGAGCCCAAACATCAAACACAGATTTGATGAAGCAGAAATATCACCTCTTTATCCACCTGCTAACCAAGGAGTTTGCCCAGGAGTAATTCAATGTAGAACCGCCACTGCAGTTAGTGGATAATGTGCTCAGCAGATTACAGTTATGATAGAAACAGAGCACAGAAGCAAAAAGCTGTCATGATTGGTAATTATTTACATTACAGTCTGCATAGAATATTTATCCAAAATGTATCTGTAGCAGAGTGGGACATTAAACATAGTAATGTGTTAGAAATGGATAATTGTAGACAATAAACAGCAGCAGGTGGGTGGAGCCAGGACCACAGACAGAAAAACATGCTGCATGGAAGTCCCAGCAGCCTAGGCCTATAGCAGTAACTAAGGGATGGTTCAGTTGCCTGAGCCAGCCCTGCTATGGGCTTTATCTTTAACTATAACAGTGTCTATAGAAATAATTAGCATAACTATAGGTTTGGTCATAATAAGTAAGACTGTAACCACAACGAATTATAAGCTTTGTAAAACAAAAAAGTTTTTAAGCAATTTTTAAATAGAGGGGGTGTCTGTTTCCTAAACCCCAAACTGGAAATTTGGGTTCCCCAGGAGGGGCCTGATAGCTGGCCCCGGGCCCCCCCATTCTACTTTTAGAGATTTTAACCCATAAAAAACCTGCATTCTGGGAATAACAATCTGTTGGATAAAGGGTACATCAGCTCTTTAAATATTCAATTCAATTCAGTTTATTTTATGGCCCCACAATAAAATTGTCTCAAACCCTTTACAGAGACCGACGCCCCCAGGCAAGCATTAAGGCGACAGTGGAAAGGAGAAACCCCTTTTAACAGGAAAAAACCCTTGAGCAGAACCCGGCTCATGGGGGCCCCTCCGCCGATCGGGCTGGGGAAAGGAGGAAAGGGGGAAGATGGGACAGCTGGGAAGGGGAGGAGGAGGGACACAAATAAACAACAGGGTTGGCAAGGGGAAAAATGTTAGGGCGCATTTGGGGTTACAGTTAGGAACAGTTAGTGATAAGGGAAGGAGCCCCTTTGAGGGCTTACTTTTGGAAAAGGATTTCAGAACTAATTCTAGATTTTACAGGAAGCCAATGAAGAGAAGTTAGTACAGGAGTAATATGATCTCTCTTGCTAACCTCAGTCAGTATTCTTTGCAACGCATTTTGGATCAGCTGGATGCTTTTAGAAGTTAACTGGACATCCTGATAATAGGGAATTACAGTAGTCCAGCCTAGAAGTAATAAAGCATGGACTAATTTTTTCAGCATCACTCTGCAAGCAGAATGTTCCTAATCTTACTGATATTGCTGCAGGTGAAAGAAAGCTGTCCCAGAGACTTGTTTATATGTGAGTTAAAAAGGACAGATCCTGATCAAAAATAACTCTCAGGTTCCTCACAGTCGAGTACTTGGAGGCTGAAATTAATGCCATCCAGAGTAACTATATGATTAGATAAACTGTTTCTGAGGTGTTTGGGACCAAAAAAAATAACCTCAGTTTGTCTGAATTCAGAAGAAAGTTACAGGTCATCCAGGCCTTTATGTTCCTGAGACATGCCTGGAAGTAAGCGGGTTAACTGATCTGTTTCTGGCTGGTTTCATAGATAAATGTATAGCTGGGTATCATCCGTATAGCAAATGAAATTTATTCCACAAGCTTCCTGACAATATTGCCTAGGGGAAGCATGTATAAGGTGAATAGTATCGGTCCAAGCATAGAACCCTGTGGAACTCTATGACTTACTCTGTACATAGGAGTGGATCATCATTAACATGGACAAAACTGGCATTCCATCTGATAGATATGATTAAACCAGCCTAGTGCTGTTCCTTTAATCCCCAATACAATCTAGAATCATTCCAGCCAGGATATTATGATCCAATGGAATGTCAAATGCATGCAATTACATCCAGAGGACAAGTATAGATATTAGTCCATTATCTGATGCTACAGAAGGTCATGGTGTCTCTCACCAGTGCTGTCTCTGTTAAGTTATTTAAACTCCAACCTGACTGGAAAAATCAAACAAACCGCCTATGTGAGGGGTTTCCAAACGAGTTAAACCTTTCAAGAATTTTAGAAAAAGGGAGATTGATAGGCATTTAAAAAATGTGAGTCCAGAAGGTTTTTTTAAGTGGTTTATAACTGAAACCCTTTAAAAAGCCTGTGGGAATATCCTGTAACCAACAAGTTTATCTGATCAAATATGGGGGGCAATCAAAGGCAAAACATCTTTAAGAAGTCTGGTGGGGAAGGACCCAAAAAACATGTTGATGATTTAGATTTAAAACAGGTCAATTAGCTAGATCTTGGAGAGAAACAGTCTAACGACAAATCAGGACTGGAACATTTCTAAAGATGTGTTCAGACATACCCATCATTAACAGTTGTAGGCAGATGAGGGGGATTCTGCTCAAAATTCACACTAAAGAAGCTAAAAGTCATTACTAGTGAGGCTAGGGGGATGGATGGTACAACAGATATTTTTGTCACCTCTACAGTGCTGAAAAGAAACCTAGGGTTGTTCTTTTTTTCCCTTATTAATGATGAGTAAAGGGTTTTTGCCACGAAGGGGTTTTTTTTATGTTTTAAAGCTGTTTTTCCAGGCTAGGGGGAATTCTTAAATTATGGATAACCATTTCCTTCCGCTTTGGATATCTGCTTTAAATCGTTTTGTGTTGAATGAAGAGCTTCCTCTGATTACGACCTCTTTTGGCCCCAAAGAGTCAAGGGTTGAACGCAATGAAGCACGATTATCAACTAGATATCATATTGCTGGAAATGCTTTAGGCCCCCCCTCTGAAAAACTGGCACATACGGAGATAAAAAAGAGGGAATAGTTTCCCTTTTAATTTGATAAAAATTTATCAGACAGAAATCTACAAAGTTAATTTTTTTCAGATGCTGTGCAGTTCATTATTGTAAATTCAAATGTTACAAAAAGAATGATCAGAAAAAACAGGGTTCTGAGGAATACTGTCAAATATTCAGCTTCTATCCATAGGTTGAAAAGATAAGGGTGTGATTAAAAAGTGAGTTGGTTTGTTAACATTTGTAAAACCAATTGAGTCTAATACTGAAAAAAGCAGTCAAAATGTCATTGGGGCGACATGAATTTTAAAAATTTAAAAAATTCCCTTATCCGATAAGCACTAAATCGATAAAATTCAGTGAATTCAGACAAAACCTGAGTAAGCAGCGGTGGAAACACCACAGCAAATAGTACGGGTTTTTTTGTTTTCCAATTTGATGTGGAGGCTGAGAAAAGGTTTTCAAATGTCTATAAGTTAGGTCGGTTTAAATTTAATAAATTGGGGTAGATTGCTCCCACTCCCCCTTTTCCTTGTTTTGGGGGAATGTGATAATTAATATGACTAGCGGGGGTTGACTCATTTGACGACATACTTTTCCCTCCTGAGCCAGTCTCAGTCAGACAGAAAAAACAATCTGTGACCCAATATCAAACTTACAACGAGATTTAGACAAGAAAATCAAAATTTTTAATACCCCCAATCTGATTGTGGTTTTTTTAGGTTCAGATTTTTGTAGTAAAAATTTTTTTGGGGTTTTTTATGAGTAACACCTCTTGTTTTTTTTTATGCACTTTTTGTTGAGGGAGCAGAAAAGTTTTATGGATAAAGGAATCAGAATGTAGGAAAAAAAGAATTTTGAGAATCAGGGGTGGGTGCTTAGAAACCAGAGGGGGGGACTGCAATCGCATCCGGGTCTCAACTCGGGGTTGTCATGATTTTGGGTTTTTCTAATGAAATCTGTCATTTTTTAGATAGGGGCCCCCCCAAATTTGGGTGGTGCCCCTCCTAATCAGCCCAGGTTTTCCCAAAGTTTTGTTATCAAAAAGGGCCCGGTTGCGGGACACCCCCTAGACAAGACGGAATGAAAGATCGCAAACATGTTCACTGGTCCCCGGGGGGGGGTCCAGAGAACACACAGAGCCCGACATTGTTTTGGCAGTTACACCCGACCAATTAATTTTTTGGACCCCCATTGAATCGGTTTTAAATCCCGTGAATAACATTTTCCAAATCTACTTTTACCCCGCCAGCAGTTTTAAATACATTCAACGTCCCCTTTTGGCCCCAGGGATGCAATTAACAGGCGCGGGAGTCTCTAATTTCACATTTGCAAATGGGTTTAAATAACCCAGAGTTTTTCCTCAGGGGTTTTGGCTGATTGGGAAAATCTGTTTGAAAATGAAGCGGTTGATGGTGAACCACGCGGTTTTTCATGCTATTTTTCCCGATGCCACCCAGCCCCCCTGGTTTCCCTTGCTGGGGAGCGGGGCGGGCTAAAAGGGAGCTAAGGGGGACAGCTATTGTATAAAGGCTGGTCCATCAGCTACGGGGGACTGACTAGTAGGCCGGGCGATTATCTAGGTGCGGGCCGAGTTTCACCCTAAGTCTGCCCAATGCTAAAAAAATGCTACATTTATTACACATACCATTATGCTAAAGGGGAGAGGAGTAAAAAAATTCACACCCCGGGAAAGAGAGAGGGAGAAGCAGGAGAAAGAAATTCCAGCTAAGCTAGGGACCGAGTTAGAGTGATTAGAGGTGTTTAGACCCGGACACGTGCCCCAAGATTTTTGATAAAGCAATATCGAAAAATTCAAAGGACCAAAAACCCGGGCAAAGAAGGGGATTAATAAGCTAGATAACACTCGAAACCACAGTGCAAAAGGGGCCCAGGAAGTACAAAACTCACAGAAGTTCCTTTTGGGGAGGAGGACCAGAGGCCGAGGCCTCCGGGCAACCCCAAAAAAACACGAACGCCGAAAACTCGGGAACAAAGATAGTGTGACGAAAAAATTAAAGGGACATTTACCTTCAGGGGAAAAAATGTAGTTACAGTTGCAGTTACTGTGGGGAAGGTCAACGAAAATTTATTTGCTTGGATAAAAAAAGTGTAACAAAGTTTTATTCGGGAAATTTGGATTCCAAGACCCAAAAACCTTAATAAATTTTTTCATGAATCATCTTTTCCTTTTTAGAAAAAAGCTGCCCCCCTGCTCTGAGGGAGGCCCAAGCCATGTTTTTACAGCCCTTTCCTGAAATTTTCCCCTTTGGTTCAATATGTCAAAGTTGGCAGAAATTTCACTGACCTGCCTTTCACTGCCCCCTTTTTGGATCACACACATGCACACACACACACCTCAAAAGAATGTCATGAACAGCGGGCCCTCTTTTCTCCTAAAATTTCCAGTTTCAGTTTTAGACCCTATGTTTTAAACCTTCCCCGATTTTCCAACTGTAAAAAACTTGTAATCGTTTCCCGTAAAAATTTCCAGAAGAACTAGTGAATACTGCAACATTTCCCCAAAATAGAAAACCATGTCCTTTTTAAAGAAACAAACAAACCAATCAAAACTCCACTTACCAGTTTTTGCATGAATCCCCCCTCTGGCCTTTTGCGTGTGGGGAAAAGGGTCTAGTTCTTCAGTTCAAGCTTCTTTTCCCCAGCTTTTTTGTGTGTGTGTGTACACTTTAACGACAAACAAAAAACCCAAAAAAAACCCCAATAATCGAAAAGAAATACCATTTGGAAAATTAAAAAAGAAAGGGAAAAACCCCGTCCGGAATTTAAAAAAAATTATTCAGGAAATTTGGAAAAAGAAAAAAATAAACTCCTGTTTTAAAATTTTTCCCCTTAAAAATTTATTTCCCTAAAAATTTTTGCTTTAAAAAATTTAAACGGTTTAAACTTTGGGACTGAGATTAAAATTTTTCTTAATGAACACAATTTTTAAAAAATATTTGTTAGAAATTTTATTGACAAACAAAACAAAGCCTGAACCTCCCAAAAAGGGGCCCGTCGGGGTTTTTGGCCCCGGGGAATGAGAGAGTGATTCCACCCAGGGAAAACCCAAAGGGAAGGTTAAAAGGGTTCCAGGGCGTGGAAGGTTTTGGGTCCTCCCCAAAGGCCCCTTAAAGGTGGTTATTGGGACTTTTTGTTTTTTATTATGGTGTGGGTAAAACAAAAGGGGAATAAAGGTTAAAAAAAAAAATAAAAAGATTAAAAAAATTTGGGCATAAAACGTAATTAAAAAAAAGTAAAGGAAAGCCCTTAAAAATTCTTTTATTAGTTTATGGTTTTAAAAATGTAAAAAAAAAAATTTGAAAATTTTTTTTTTGGGAAGATGAGGTAACAACTGAAAAATAATCTCAAAAAAAATCCCTTGGGCCCCAAAATGTTTTTTTTTGGGCTGTATCAAAAAAAGATAATTAACAAAAGAAAAAAACACCATAGACCTCGGTTTTCTCAACCAATAAATACATTACTACTATGGAAAAGACTAAGACCAGATGTGCAAGTGGTTGAGACAGATGTTAACAACCTTCCTCTTGAAAAAAATATATATCCAAATTTAAAAGACATTTTTTGAGAAGATTGCCCCCTTTTATTGACAATGTTAAAATTTAAACATAATGAAGGAGGAGGTAAGATGGGTGCGTCCATGTTCATCTTGGATTTTTTTTTTATCAAGATCATTTTTTTTTCTGAAATTTGAATTTTATTTTAATGTACATAATATATTATTTGAAAAACCTAGAAAAAAAGGACATTTTTGTAGGTTTTTTTTTGTTTTTTTTTATAACTGTTGTATCTCATATTAAAATTTCAAAATGGGCCAAGAGCACACACTATTTTTATTTTAAACAAAAGAATTAAACTGAAATACTGGATAAATTAAACTGGGAAAACCCCTTCCACTAATCATATAAAAAAATTTTTTACAAGAAAAAGGTAAAAAAAAAAGTTTCTCATTATAACACAAGTCCGCTGTAGCAGTTAAAACAAATACATCAATCAAGTCAAAAAAAGGTTCTAACATCAAGGTGATAAATTGGCCTTAATCATTTCAAATTAAAAAAAAAAATTAAGAATAAAGCAAAAAAAAATCCAGTGTCTTTGAACTGGCATCTCACAATTCAAACATTTTAGTTTTACAGGAAAACACATACAGTAACCCAAATTTTTCTGGGCTCTAATAAGAAACAAAAAGGCAAAACACTGAATAACAGCCTTATAAAGACTTCCACAAATTACAAAAACAACATCAAAAACCACCTCCCCCGGTAAAACCTTTGGGTTTGCCTTTTTTACCAAACTTTGATTTTTCCATCTGAAGGGAAATGTCAGCAGTTTAATGATTTACACTTTCCCGTTGTTAGGGGTTTTTGACCTTGGTTTTTGAAAACACATAAATGTCAAACAGCGGCCATCTTTTCTGCCCAAAATTTCTGGGATATTTCAGTTTGAGACTAACACTGTTTTAAACTTCCTCCTGATTTAAAAAACCCATCCCAAATGTAAAAAAACCGTAAAAACCAGTTTTCCAGCTAAAATTTCCAGAAAAACTAATGAACAACATTTTCCCCAAACTAGAAAATCATGTCCCTTTTAAAGAAGAAAAACAAAACCCAAACAAACCCCCTTTTCTCAGTTATTCATGAACTTTATCCCCGCAGCCTCCTGTCAGTTGGGAAGGCTCATTCTTCAGTTCAGGCCTTTTCCTCCCGGTTCTTGTTGGGGGTGTGTGGGGTGTGTGCACTTTTAAATGACAAACAAAACCGGAAAAAAGCTACAATAACTCAAAGGTCAGAAATCACAGGTAACAAAGGAGGGGGTAAATCATTAAAATGTGACATTTACCTTCAGATGGGGGAAAATCATCTGCCCAAAAGTTTGGTCAAAATGAAAGAACTCCAAGGGCCCCAAAAGGGGGGGTGTGTGTGTGTGTGTGTGTGTGTTGACTGAAGTTCACATGCTGTGAACAAGTGTTTTTAAGACAGAAACCCCCTCATGACTCCCCAGTGAACACACAAAAACTCTGCTGCTGTTTGAAAATTTTTTTTAAAATTTATTATTATCAGTTGAATCGCTGAGCTCCAATGGGAAATAAATTTCCCTTTCAACAATGATGTTTCAATACAAACATTCAGGCTTCCCATTAATGTATGGAACGGCCCGCGAAAACTACCATGATCACTGCCCTCCAGTGGTCACTGTCAAAACACAACCTGAACACAAACACGACACTCTGTCCGTTCCCCGGTACTATTGCAACATTTAAATCATGGGGAGTCTTTAGATAATAATAGATAATAAAAAAGCAAAGTCCAGCCTAGAAATAACAAAACATGGAAAATTTTTTTTTCACTGAGACAGGATGTTTCTGATTGTTGTCATATTAAGGAGGTGAAAAAAAGGGAGCAGTCTTTGAAGTTTCTTTGATGAGGAAATTAAAGGACAAGTCTTGATAAAAATTCGAGGTTGCAATGACCTTTATACATGGAAAGAAGTCTCTGTACTTGTCATATTTTTTTTCTTTGACACCCTATCATCAAACCCATTACAGAGACTTAACTTTAATTGGCATCAAAAGGGAACCTCACTCTGGTTTAAGTCCATTATCCACTGAGTTCTTTTACACCTTTTTTGGGCCCCCATTGGTTTTTAACCAAAATGATAATAACAGGGAAAATTTAAAGGCTTTTAATTTTTTGACTGGGAACCCATGTGACCCATCAGAGTGTAGAGAAGCCTGAGGAGAAAAACATAAACCCGCTATAACTTACAAATATTGAGTGGGCCCCAAAAAAGAATAGATATAGATAGGGAGATGAACAGATAAAGTTCAAAAGGGAAAAGCAGGCATGCATTCAAAAATTTAAATTTTTTTCAACCTAGATAATTAAAACGTAAGTGTTGAGAATAAAAGGCCAAAAAAAAAAAAACTCAGGAATACAAATGATAGCCTTTATTTTACAGATAAAAAAAAGCCAAATAGCACAAAAAATATAATAAAAGCTTAAACAGGGGTAGATCCCCACTGTGGGGAGATCCATTAAAAATATTATATTAAACCCTGTGCTCACCTTCCCCCCCCCGAAGATAATTCACTGCAGGTTTAAAAACTGCACTGCACTGAGAAAATTCGACATGACTATGTGACCCCATTTATTTTAACAGCATGCAAGGGGTGACCCTGCAAACTCCCCCGGGACCTCACCAAAAAAAAACAATTTAAAAACAGGTTCTGATAAACAAAAAAAATAAATGAACAATAAAGAACCTTTGGGAAAATTAAAAAAAAGGTGAAGAAATACATTAAAAAAAAGAATCCTCGGCAAACAGCAGTCTGGATCGGCCTGAAAGTACAAACCACTATTAAAAAAATTTTGTTAATACTTTAGGAATACCCCACACCTGCCTTTAAATAAGTTTCAAATTAAGGATGGGGAGGCCCACGGGAAACCCCCGGCTCTGTCTGGGGTTTTGTGGTCAAAACTCAACAAGGTGCAACCCTCAGCTTCCTGTCAGATGGAAAAAAAATTATTATGGAGCACAGGAAAAAACTGTTTAATTTAGCCAACCTACCTTGAAGGAAATGCCCCTACCCGGCAAAGACAGGCATTCTATTCCCCCCCAAATGGGTGGAGTTACAAAACCCAAAACCCGGCCTCTAGGCCAACTCAACCCTCCCCATGAGATAAAACCTTACTATTTCCAAAATTTATTTTGTTCGAAAGAAGGGAGATTTGTGCAGATGATCACCCCGTCACAATGCAAAATTCACAATGTAGAATAATCAAGGTGTTTTCGTCCTAGGGTTTTTGGGTTGGTCAACCGTTTGGGGGACCAACATGGTTGTGAAAAACAAGGGGGAACAGGAAAATAGACACAAATCTTGCCTGAAATCCAATTAATTTAAAAAGTGCTCTACATTTTTTAGTGCATGTTGACCCCAGCAGGGCCCTTAGTCACTGGTTCTGTTATAATTTTATGGACGGATTTCTAGACAGCCAGGGCTGGAGGGAGTCCGTTTGGGGCCACAGGATTTCATCTCCTTTTTTGGGCGATATTGTCCTTTGGTCGGCCCGATCAGACCTTCATCATGTACTAGGGGTGGTTTGCAGCCGAGGAATTGATTTGAATTGACATCTCACAATTCCAAAATGTCATTTTGGCAAAACACACACCCAACTTTTTATGGAGCTCTAAAAAGGGAGCTTAAAAGTTAAAACCGGGGATACAACTTTCAGATGAAACAGAGGTTGACCTTACAGGTGCGGCATTGAGAGCCAAGCCCCAAAAAAGATGCCTGAACTGCTTCAAACATTTCCTCATCACCATTTGATGATATGGTGGCATCATGTTTTCAGGACAGTGAGGATAACAGAGCCGCCTTCTTGACTCTTATGCTCATCATATTGGACTGAACCAAAACACTGTTGTTTCACTGTATGTCTCCCAAACGGGGAGTTTGGTTTCGCAGTGGGGACCCTTCCACATTCTCGGGGGCTGGGTGGCCCAAAGTGAGCAATTTCATTGACCCCATGTTAAAATAAACTTTACTGCCTAAAAAATATTTAACCTGGCATTTTTTTTTTTTGGGATCTTCGATAGTTCCACCTCCGGTAAACTGTGAGGGGGTTTTTTTACCACAACCGTTTTAGTTTTTTTAATTTTTTAAAAAGGGGCTTTTGGGAAATTTTCCCCCTTTTACTTTTTTAAAAATTGGGCAGGGGGAATCCGGGGCCCCCAGTTCCCCCAAAGGGACGGGGGCTGGTGTTTAAATTTTATTTTTGTAAGATGGTTTTTGGGCGGCAAACCACCAAAAGGAGTTTTTCCATTAAAAATTTTAATTTTCACCGGGATGTTTCCCCAATTAGCATGTATTAGCATTTCCCGCTTTTATGACTTAATTGCCGATGCTTTTCCCCGAAGGTTTCCCATTTGTTCTGCAAGCCGGGCCTTTTTGTGATGGAAATACACAGGGTTGTGTGTGTGTGTGTGTGTTTTTGTTTTTTGATGCCTTTGAGTATCAACATTCTACAGCCTGATGTCACAGGCTGCAGTAAGGGACAAAAGCCAGAAAAAGTTCGAAGTAAAACAGGGCAGAAACATTTGGGACGGGACAGGATTGTCGATTTAGGAAAAACCCACCAGATACTACAATTATTGAAAAGGAAGGAGGAGCTACTGCTGTTACAAGGACAAGAGGAAACTACGGGAAAAGCCAGATCCCCCAAAGGGTTTTTGGGTAAGTACATGCTAGTAGTTCATGCAGGTCTGTTTAGTTCATTTGTGAAATGTTTTTTCCAAAAGATATGTTTT
Source organism: Toxotes chatareus (assembly GCA_016801885.1). NCBI lineage: Eukaryota > Metazoa > Chordata > Actinopteri > Toxotidae > Toxotes > Toxotes chatareus. Next base: position 60,786 of record JAFBJY010000212.1, on the reverse strand, counting down.
TTAAAAAATTGGGCCATGTAATCATAAGCCCAGTGGTTTGATTGTGCCCTTATGGACAATTTAATTTTTTAATGCTGACGACTGTGAAATATTCTTAAATTCTCAACTCAATTTGGTGTGATGCCCGTAGTTTGTGTTAAAAGAAAGGGTTTTGGGTCGTACTGTCTGCAACAAGATCCTTTCAAAAAAATTTAATGGAAATGATGGGAAAAACCACAGTCCCCGTCCTGTGGAAAATTGACTGATTTAAAAAAAGCAAACAGAGGGTTCAAAGTTGAGAATCAAATTTCTATCTTCCCTTTTTTTTATCCAAAAACCCTTTGTGTTTCTGCATCTAATGTTTTTTCAAAACTTGGGGGGAAGATGGAAAAACAGAGAGGAAAAATTTTCATAAAAAACAAACATTTAAGATTCCCCCCTTTATTTTTTTTAACAATGCTGATGAATTTTGGAATTTTTTTGCAAGAAATAGGACTGTGGATTTTGTGGCCTATTTCCAAGAAATTGTTTGAAAAGGGGTTCCCAGCCAATGGACACGGGAATTGATCAAACCCGTTTTGAATGTGGAAATGGAATATGAGATATCTTGATTTGGGTTTTTGTGCCTTTTTTATGGACAGTAAAAGATGACAGGGAAAACAGGTGGGGGCAGAGGCATCAATGTTTCTTTTTCCATTAGCACATAAGCTGTGATGGCATGCATTTATTAAAAACTCAAGGGGTTAGAGGGTTTGTGCCAAAGTGCATGTGTTGGCCCCGCGGGGCAGGGGGGACCATTGCCAACCCATGACCTTCTCCCCCCTTTGGTTTTTCTGCATCCCACCCTGTGTGTCTATGTGAACAAAAGAAACTCTTTCCCTTTAATTTTCTGTTTTCAGCTCTCAAGACTTTTGCAGCCCACCGAACCTCTGTGATCTGGGGTTTACTTTCCCTCTGTTCCATTTGGGCTTTCAGATATCACCTTATTTATGTTTACTGATCATTTCAGCCCACATCCGCTGTTTTACTACTAATGCAAAGCAAAATTTTTGTTTCTTTAAAATAGGAAAAGGTTGTAAGAAAATGAAAAAGTTTTCAGGGGTTAGATACTTTATTAGTGGTTCAGATGAACAAATCAGTTTGCGGGCAAAAGGGGAAGAAACACCTGCAGCGTTCCAGCACAGCTTTAGTGATAGTGGCTGTTCAGCATGGGCAATTTAGTCCCTTTCCCAAAATGGAAAACACTATTTGTTAGAACGGGGGTATATTGATTTTAGATGTCACTTTTCCAAACTCCCCTTTCCCCAGTTTAGTAAAAGGAAGTCATATTTGTTTGGAAAGCTTGCTCTGGGGTTTTTTGGAAAACCCCTCCTTGTCTCTTTGGCCCCAGTCAAGTTCACTACATCCGGGGTGGTTCTGAGGTTTTGTAACCCCCAGTTTCAGTCTGCTGTTCTTGTCTGTTTCCCGATGGATTTAAAAAGGTCATATTTTCTTTTTTTTCCCTCAGCAGTGCCTGAGACACAACCAGCAGGCGAGCACGTAGCTTTGGACCACACTTCACGGGTTTATCAGGGTTTGTTATTGGGGTAGGTTTTAATCTATTTTGGGGGGAAGTTTTGTCCATGTGCTGATGTCCAAATAACTGCTGCAGCATTCCCCTTTAAGTCCACAGTAGACCCCCCTCTCAGTGTTGAAAAAGCCCTAAAACATCTGCTCTGATTCTGCATTCCACCTTTTAACAGTTCTGGACAGGTAGTGCTTGAGGAGCTTTAAACAAAAAAACCCAGAAAACAACAAGAAATCAGGCCTCGGGTTTTAAAAAAGATATTCAAACTGGCTGAAGTGTCAGTAAAAGGGAAGTCAGAAGCAAAAAATTAAATAATTTTATACATAAACTTGGTTCTTTCTAACCAAATTTTTAGGCCCTGTTTAATTTTCCCTTTCAGGGAAAGATGTCTGTTACCCTTCCTGTCTAATTTAGATAAAGTTTTTGCTTTTGTCATTTTAACCATTTATTTTTTTCTTTTTTCTTTTAAATTTATTTACACAAAATGACCCTAATCACTAAAAGGGGTTTTACCTTGGGGCCAGTTTTGGTTGTGAATTTTTGGCACTGGGCGGGGGCCCCAATTCTTGATGGAGCATTATTTCTGAGGTAAGGTTAGGGATTGAGATTTGAGTTTTTTTTCCCCTTTTTTCTTTTTTTTTCCCTTTTTTTTGGTGGGTTTTCTCTCATAGGGTTTCACAACCTCAGCTGGGGGGTCCGGGAATCCCACTGTTGGGGGAGCCCCCGACACAGACCAACAACGGGGGAGAAACCGGGAGCCCAGGTGAAAGACCCAGGGGAAAGGTATCTGTGACTTTACAAATTTAATTTGGACGTCACAGCACAAAGTGAGGTTGTGTGTTTTTTTTGGGGTTCCCATCAATGTACTGTAGCCGGCCCTGTGATGTATGTGAATTGATGGAGGGACTTCAAAGAAACTGTTTGGATTTCAGCCTCATTGTTCAGCTGGGGGGCGGGCCCTTTTAAAAGACACTGATCTTGGGAACAGTTTGGTTTTCATAATGTCACATATAATCCATATTAAAAAGGGGCCCAAAACCTCTCCCCTTCCCCAAATTTAACCTAAAGACAAACTTTGCCCCAGGGAAGGTGAGACTGTATTTCATTACCGGGATTTTTAATTAAAAAGAGGGAGAGAGAAAGCATCACCTCAGTAAAAAAAGTAAAAAATGAACCAGATAAGACACAGAAAATGCAGCCTTTCCCCCAACTTCAACATCTCACTTCTTTTTCCATAGACAATCAACAGTGGGAAATGTTTATACATTTAGCTCCATATAAAACAAAAATTCATTGTTTCTCACAGACAAACTGTTTTAAATGCTGTGAACAGGAAACAGTTTGTTTGGTTGGAAAAATCTTCTTATTTCAATTGTAAAATACTTTCATCATCTCTCAAGTTTTGGGCCCCAAAAAACAAAAAGGGGGTTAAGACTAAAGGAGAAAAAATCTCCCAGCCCAATGCAAATAACCAGCACACACTTTTTCCCCACTTCTACAATCATCACTTATTATTGTGTTTTAAAATTTTCAGCCTTTTTTACTTTTAAAACCTTTACCCGGGAGCCACTTGTGTTTATATTTGCACTAGGTTCAAATCCCCTTTTTGACTTTGAGCCTTTTTAGTTCATTTCAGTGCAATACAGAAAAATAAAGTACCCCCTTTGTCAAGATAATTTATGCCCCCAGATGCCCCTTAGATGACCCCCCCCCAAATTCATAGAGTTTCAGGTAAATTAGGGTCCTCTAGGGAATGGAAAAAAACCAGTGTTAGCTCTATTTTTGTGTTTTAAAATCTTATTTACAACGGGGTCTTTGTATTTCCCCCTACTTTATGTCTCAAAAATGCTTTTGGACAAGGGGGGTCTTTTGTTTTCAGGCTTTTCCAAAAAAAAGAAAAAGAAAGGTAAAAAAATGTGGTAAAAGAAAAAAAAACCAGTCCGGGGAATCAAATTTTGGGCAAGATGACTGTAAAAATAAATAAAAATTTTATCTTTTTCGATCCTGTTTTTTTAAAAACACAGAGCAAGTAAATATAACATTTTTTTTTTTCAAATTTTTTCCCAAAATACCTCCTCCACGGGGAAACATTTTTTCCCCGGTAAGTCTCCCCGTTTTCCCCAAATCAAAATTTCTCAAAAGCGTTTTTTTTGACCTGTTTTCATCCGGCACCCGGCCCTTTTTAAGACTGTGGGATGTGCCCCATCAGTGGAAAAAAAAAAGGGGGAGTTCTCAAAAAAAGATTGAATTTTGAAGGAACCCCGTTTAAGAATTTCTACTATTTACTCCCAAAACCTCATCGTCATCCTGTCATTACTAAAACGTGAAGGATTATTTCCTCTGCCCACTGGGGGTTATATATTCAGTTTTTCCCCCTAGCTGGATCCCCCAGCTCTTCACAGGACTGAAAAAGATGTGGAAGTGCTTTTAAACAGATGCGCTTGAATTCTGCTGTACCCGGAACTTCCGGGGCAATATGGAACACCTTTCCAGGAGCGGAGAAAATGGGGGGAAGAGGGGAGGGACAGGAGGGGCCAAAATTGAATGGCATCAGGGGCAAAAACCAAATGGGCAGGTGATGTCATTTCTTTTCCTTTTTTCCCTCAAACCCCCATTTAAAAAAAAAAGGGATCTCACCAAAAAGGGTCGGATTTAAATCCTTTTTCCGGGGAAAATTTTATTTAAAAAAAGGGGGGCCCAAAAATTCCTTTTTTAAACCCAACATGTCAGTAAATTTAAAAAAAGACCAATTAATTTATATTGTAAAAAAGTTTTTGGTTCCTATTCAAATCTCAATAAATGGTATTCCTTTTCCAAGAGCTCTATTGTTGATTAAATAATGCAAAACAAAGTGCAGGAGTTTGAATTGAAATAGGTGAATACATGTTTTTTTTTGGGAAAAATTATTTTGGGGTTTCCCAGTCGATCTTTAAACAAAAGGCTGCCCCTGTGGGGGTTGTCGTCCTGGGAAAAAAAAGCGGGTTTTTAAAACCTGTTTTAAAGGGGGTGATAGTGGAGAATTTTTTGAGTTTAAATTCAGAACATAGGGTTTTTTGGGAAATTAAACACAGAAAAAAAAAGGAGAGAGAAGGAAGAAGTCAAGAGATTGAGCCAAGATAAAAGCCACATAAAAGGAAGAAACCCATCAGTCACCTCAAAATGACACAAAATGACATCAAAAGTGCATCATCATAAATATCACCACCATCATCCGGGTTAAAAGGGCCATAGTTTTCCCCTTTGGGGCCAAAAAAAAACAAAAAGAGGAAGAAGAAGAACCCCTTTCGGTAGTTTTGAGGAATTTCCGTTTTATATCCCCAAAAGCAGGAAAAGTTCACAGCTGAGCTCCAAAAGGGAAAAAGAATAAAATCAGGTTCTTAAAAGGGGAATTTGATAGACTTAGAGCTTCACACCTGGAAAAAAAAAAATATAAGCGGGAGGTTCCCTAAAAGGGAAAAAAGGAAAGGAAAACCCTTTCCCGGGTAAAGTTTGGGAGAGTGAGGGAGTCAAAAAACCTGCTCCTGTTCGAAACCTTGGGGGGCTGAGCAGGAAAACCCAACCGGGGAAGAGGGAACGGGAAATCAGAGCAGTGGGGAAAAAAATCGGGAGCAAGAGAAGCTGTTAAGAAGGCAAATTTTATGTATGTGTTCCCCGGGCAATGTTTTTTACTATTTTTAAAATCTTGGCCTGGGAAACCCAAAGGGCAACTTTTAAAAGGGAAAAAATCGCCCCAAAAAAAAACCCCCAAAGAAACTCGCGGGTAATTTAACCCATTCAGGGGTTTTTATTTTAAATGCATCTTGCACACATGGTCAAAACAGGGGTTTTGGCAGTCCACCTGGAAGGGGAAGAGGGGAAAATTTTTGGAATAATTTCAGAAATATTACAACACTGTTTTCTTCCCCCCAAATCTACCTCAAAGGGTTTTTTGACAGACAGAAGAGAGGAAAATTTTTTACAATTTTTTAAGTGATAAAAGAAAACCTAAAAAACAAATTAAAAAAAAAATTTTTGGGAACTACCGGGAAAAAAATGTAAACCTTAAAACCATTAAAAAATTTTGTATTTTTAAAGGTTACTTTTTTATTTTTTGATAATAATCAAAAATCTCATACTAATTTCGTGATACTGTGGAAAAAAAATTTAAAGGAAAACGAAAAAAAAACATTTTAAAGGCAACTGTAACAGGAAATAAGAAAATTCATTGCTCATTCTTTCCCTTTCCTTTCCCGGGGGTCACCTGTTTTTTTCCGGGCGAATTCCCCAAAGGGTTTTTTTTGCCTGTCCATCCCCCAAAAAGCCCCATTATCCTAACATTACTACCTGATACCTGCTGTGCCTTTTTCCCCCTTTCCCTGGTCACTCTGCCCCTGGGTTCCCCTGTCCGCCCTGGTTGCCCTTCCCCCCGGAGGCTACAGCGGCCCCCCCAAGAGAATATGTCTGTTATTTCGCAATTTGCAGATTATTGAACCCTTTTAAACCAACCTCCGCACCCCCTTTTTTCTTCCGCCGCTTTTTTCCCCCTTCCCCAAAACATATAAAACGGGGATCAGTGCAGAAAAAGGGTGGGGCCGCCTAAACTACTAGATTTAACCAAATTCATACAGTAAAAGCCGGATCCTTCATTCATTTATTCAGACATCAACTGCTTTTTGTCACCCGGGTTGGGACCAAGCCCGCTTAGAATCACTATGGAAGCATTAAGACTGATTTTTTCCACACACTGAGGCTTCTCCCCAAAACCGTCTCGGGTTTGGTTTCCCAGTTGGACTTGAAAAGATGATTGTTGTCATTCACAAACACACAGAAATTGCTGTGATACCCTTGGTTGAACTGTTGAGGATGATCCTAAACCCCGTAGAGCAGTGCAGCAGCAGTGGGGGCCACGGTTCCCAAAACCAGTGCTCCTGGCCTGTGGGGGGTTTGGGACCGTGTGAAACCCGGCTTTGGAAAAAAAATAAAAAAAACCACGGCGAAAAAGGGTTTAAAAAAATAATAATAATAATAACCCGCAAAACCCCAGGGTTATAAAAAAGAGCCAGGGGAAAACCACTTTTTGCTCCCTTAGAAATATAGTACTCGTAAATACCTGTGGGGGGAAGGACCTTTAGGCCCTGAGAAGTTTTTGGGAAAATGCCAATAAATGAATTAAATTTCCCTATTATTGGTGTTTTGTTCTTCTTTCACTTTCCCCCGGAAAACCAAAAAAAATCAGCAAATTTTTCTTTTGAACTTTATTTCCATGACCAAAGGGCGATTTTTTGGGGTAACCCCCGGAACAGGCTCACAATCATGAACTCTTTTTTGTAAAGACTTTAAATATGAAAGGGCCTAAACCCAAAAAAGACCCCCGGGTTAAAAAACCAAACGGACCCCCTAAAAACCCGACTGCTGCCTAAAAAATATACTACAAACGTAAATAAGTTTTTTTTCATTAAAGAATGAGAAAAGACTGACTGGACTGTTGAGGATAAAGGAAAGCAAAAAAAAGCAGAGGAGCACTTCAACCACCTCAAAAAAAGGGCCAGGGAGGTGGCTGTGGGGGGGCCCCAAACGGGGCAAACAAGTGTGATCAAAAGTGACATTTGCCCTGAACAGGGCCAGGCCAAACAACAAATTTAAAACTTTTTTTTAAAGGATCAAATCCCCAATTTTTTGGGGAGCCCCCCCTAGACAGGCCTAAAAGGGGGAATAAAATGCCCCTTTTTATTGAAATTTAAACATTTTTTTTACTTTGTGAGATAAAAAACAACCCTTCTTGTGTGTAAATATTTTAAAAAAAAAAGTTTAGTGCAAAAAATTGAAAATATATAAAAAAAACCCTTTAAAAAATAAAAAAAAGGAAAAAATATAAGGGGGGGAGAAGAAAAGGTTACAGTTGGGGAGGCACAGTTAAAGGAAGTATGGGTTACACCCCCGCCTCCCTTTTCCCCCCCCAACAGGCCCGGGGTCTCATTTCTACAGCTTTCCTATGATACAATAAAGACCGCCCCCCCTCATTCTAAAACATTCCAAGTGATACAAGGGGGCACGGCCCCCGTTTTCTACAGCAGGACAACGTGTCCTTTTTCAACATTCCACAGTGATACAATGAGACCCCGCCCCGTTTTCATTCTACAGCATTCCACAGCGATAAAAATGAGACAAAGTGGATGTGCTTTTAATTTTCTGATTTTTTATTAACATTTTTTCTACAGTTTTGGGCTAAAAGTTTCTTTTTTTAAAACTTTTTCCCCCAAACCTTTGGGAAAATACCGGAACCGAAACAGATGAGGCTGGTGTGTGTGTGTGTGTGTGTGTGTATTTTTTGTAATGAATTTATGGTTCTTTTTATCTAATTTTTTTTTAGGGATTATATGTCTATATCCCTATTGTTAAGTATTATATAAAAACGCCTTTCACCCATTGTTTATTTTGGGAACCTTATTGTAATTTTTGATGTAATTTTCCGTATGGCGGGGTCCCTTTTGTACGATTCTGTGCATGGGTTCCCCCCAGGGCAAAAATTATGGGTATGATTATTTTCCTCGGTAACTTCTTTATGTAATGAATAAATCGCCAGAAGGCTGAAGGAAATGATTCACGTTTTTTTGGGTTTCCCCAACAAAAAAACCGAAGACTGGCACACTCCCTTTAACATTTTGGGGCCCCAGGCAGGGGCGGGAACAACGGCAAACCCTTTTAACCAGAACCCTTTCCAAAATTTCTATGGGGAGATGGGCCCAACTCGGAGATAAAAAAAACAAAGGTTACGGGAAGGGTTTCGGGGGTTCCCGTGAACGCCGGGAAGGCTAAGAAATTAGCAGAAGAAAAGACTATCAACAAAAAAACCCCGAAATGGCAAAGAGTAGCGGCAGGAGCAATATCCCCGAAACTCATATTTGATGGAACAAAAGATAAGAAACCCCTGGGGGAAACAAAATTTCGGTCACTTACACTTTAAAAAGTTAAAAAGACCATCCTGCATGAACCCAAGGCAGGGAGATTTAGCCAAAATAGACAAAAGAATGCTGACTGCTTCCAAAATTATAAAAATTGATAAAAAAAAAGGGTTTATCACTAATTAGGCACGATCCCTGCAGGAGGGCAGGAAAGCCCTAAAAATTTTAAAAAACCATTACTCGGGGAAAAAAGCCAAGAATAAAAAATTCTATAAAAAGGCTGCCCAAACTATGGATGGGGGGCGGGTGTTACAATAAAAAAAAGGAGAACCCTTTTTGGCTTTGAGAAATGCAGGAAAGTGGGTGATGGGCTAATCATACCCATGATGCTTGGGGGGTCCCAGACTGTTTCAAGCCACTAACCCGTCCATGAAACCACAAAACAAAAGTGTTTACTTTCTACAGACTTAAGGGGAAACAAATTTTTTTGAAGAACAAAAAAGATAAAAAACAGCTGAGGGCGACAGACAATGTGATGAAAAAATTAAAAAAAAAGCAAACAAAATACGATTACAAACTTAAATAAGAAAAGGAATGAAGATGTCAGGGGACATCCCACAAGTGGGTGAAAGGCCAAAAAGAAAAGACAATGTTTTAAAAAAGTTGGTGCAGTTATTGTAAAAACAGGGAAAAAAGAATCCCCAAAAAAAAAAAGGGAGATCAAGATGGTGCCAGAAAAGTTGCAAAAAGAAGGAAGGTGGGATGACATCACCTTTTTTGGGAAAAACATTCAAAAGTAAAAACCAGCAGACAATTAAAAATAAAAGGAAATCATGGTGGATGGGGGAAGGGCCCCACTTTGTAAACGAATAAACAAATTCAAGGACTTTGATGATAGTTTGCGGGAGAACCATTTATTTTAACTGGCGGATGGCCCCAATGCAACGGAATAGCCCAACGCAGAGGTACAGCGGTGATTATCCCCGGGACAACCGACGACAAAAAGAGCACACCCTACATCAAACACTGTACATGCCACCCATTCCCCAAGACATTTTTTTCAAAGGGAAACCAATGGGGGGCGAAATCACCTTCAAAAAAAGGGGAACCCAAACATGATAACAAAGGATGGCACCCAGGTTTGATATTCATGAGGGGTTTTTTGGTTGTCAAACTGTCGAGCAAAATGTTGAAAATGAAAAACATGCCACCCCCACAAACCTGGCATGAAATTAGGGCATTGTAATTATGAAGATGTGAAAAAATTTTGAAAAGTGTTTAAAAGGATGGTGATAAAGGGGGTGTGGTCGGGCCAGCACAGATATGTGAAGTGTTACCAAAAAGGGAAAGTTCACACAGAAAAAACAGGAGCCAGACAAAAAGGTTTTAAAAACCCCCTTGGCTAGTTCATATGATTTTAAGGGTTCCCATCTAACCCCAGAAGGGGGCACAGATATAGACCCTTTTAAATGACTACCAGGTACAATCTTTGTTCTTCCTTAAATCCAAACACAATGCAGTAAAAACCACAAAAAAGACCCCGGGAACATAGCCCCTTTATGGAAAAACCCAAGTGTATCCGTTCAGACAAGGGCACTGAGCCCCACACCCGAGTTTTCCCAAAATTTTGTTGACTAAGAATAAAACAAGGCATAAAACATCTGCCCCCTTATTCACCCCACCAGAATGGCACAGCAGAGAGGGGAACCCTCTATGAATGGGGCAGGTGTTTACTGAAGGGGTAAACTACCAGAAAAACTTTAAACCACCCCTGTACGGGAAAAAGCCTGGGGGAAAGGGTGCTACAGAAGGGGCCGGAAAAACCCAAAAGGAGATGTTCACAGGGGAACCAAATTTTTCCCAAACTGCAGAATTTTGGGATCTTGTTATCCCTTCAAACAAAAAAAGGGGGCTAAATTTTAGGTGGCAAGGTGTTTTTTTGGCTACGAAAAAAACACCCCAAACTTATCTCGGTACCACCCAACCCAAAGAAAGCCCAAAAGCACAGGTTAGTGAAATTCACAACCAAAACATCTAATGAGAAAGGGACAAACATCTGACCCACATTGAGGGGAGAAGGTGCATTATAATCCATGACAACACAGAGAAAGGTGATGGAAAAAGGGAAAAATGCATCAAGCAAAGGGGAAGTAAATGATGTTTCTGAGGTTCCCCAAAAGGGGGACTGAAACCCCCAAACCTGGGGGGGCCCCGCTGAGAATACTATGGGGGAACCCACAGAGAACAAAAAAGAAACCAATTTTCCCTGGGATTTAAAACCCTGAAAAAGGTGGAAAAACCCAAACATGTGGGCTTCTGTTCAAGGGTGTGTGACCCCCCTCAGACCTCAAGGATGCCATTGTTTGGAACCCCAAAGGGGGAAAATGGAGAAGTGCAAGGGGCGGGGAGATGCATTCACTGGAGGAAAATGAGCCCTTTCAGTCTCACCCGACTCCCAAAGGGGCAAACAAGCAGGGGGGAAGGGGTTTTGGCCCAAAAGAGGACACTGAGGGGCGAAAATAAAAAACAAGTTTTGAAACAAAAGGCTACACCCAAAAAACCCGGGAACGACTATAAGAAACATTCTCACCTACCAGATATGACCAGTGTGGGGGTGGTGATGCAAAAAGGCAGGGAAACAACCCCTGCCCCAGATGGCCCAAAAAGGGCAGATTTTACATCCCTTTTGGAAACTTAAATTTTTAAATTGAAAAACCCAAAAGGGTTTTAAAGACAAGGCCAGAAACAGGTGAAAAACTATTTAAAAACTGCAAAAAAGTCTCCCCTATGGTCAAAAAGCAATCAGGTAAAAACTAAAAATGCTATTTTTTAAAAATTTTGATTGGGAAGGGTTTTTTATACAAAACCCCTGTACCTGTGTGTATACAAAAAAAAAAAACAAAAGGGGGTGATCCTGATCATGGGTTGATGATCTGATCATAGCACCCCTAGCAATGGAAGTGTACTGACAGGGAAAGAAAGCTAACTGAAAAGTTAAAAATTTAAAAGATCGGGGAAGACTGAAGCATTTTGGGGAATAACTTTGAGCAAACAAAAGGTAAAGGTTATGTCAAAAGAAAAGATTTGAAAAAATACTGGAAAGATTTAAAAGGGAAGACTGGGGCCCCAGAGAGATTTGGGAGCTAAATTTTTGGATTTATAAGAAAATGCTGAAAAAAAAAAAACCCCAAAAAGAAAGTATAGAGGGCAGTGGGAACCCTGATATTTTATGACTTTGACTGGGCCAAAAAGTTTTGTGGTAAATAAACTCTTCCACTTTGTTTAAACTGAAAAATTAAACAGAAAAAATTGTTCAGGTCCCTTTAAAAAGGGTACAGCAGAACGGGGTTTAAAAGTTTTTAAAAGGAAAAATGACAGAAAAATTGGGCTTGAGAGTCTACAGTGATGCAGACTGGGCATCAGAGACAACGGACAGGCGTGGGTATCTCAGGATTGTGTAAATTCAAGTAAAGGGGCTCTTTTGATTCAGGGAAGACAAAAAAAACCCAAAAATTTCTTTGTTCCCCTTGAAAAAAACCATTCCAAGCATCAGCTATACAGGAATGTATATCGGGAAAAAAGCATTTCCAAGGGAATGGACAAATATGAGTATGCACAAACAAAAGTTTTTGGGGGCCCAACCCCGGGGTACCTTTAGCAAAAAAAAAACCCTGAAACAGGCAAAGGAAAAAATAGATTTTTCAGATTTTGAGAAAAACTTCATAGACTTCATAAAAATTTAAACAGTGGTAGGGTCTTTCCAAAATATTGTTTTTGAGCAAATGTTGTTGATGGATGACAAAGCCAGCTAAAAGTAAAACTAAAAAAGGGTTTTTGTTCAGGATATGTTTAAACATAAATGTTTTAAAAAATGTTATGTTTGTTGTATGGGCCCTAAAATTAAGGTCAAAAGAAAAAGATAAGTTTTTTGTTTTCAGATAACTCAACAAAGTTAAAAGCGATTTTAAGTATTATAAAAGGAATTTCACTCATTGTGTTATGTTGGACTTTATTGTGAAGTTTAGTAATTTGGTGTGTTTTAACCTTTGGCTTGTTCCTGGCAAAGTTACCCCCCAGGGCGAAAAGTATGGGTATGATTTTTTCCTTTTTGAAACTTTTTTATGTAATGAATAAAACGCCGAAGGCTAAAAAAGATTCCTTTTTTGGTCCTCATTGGGCAAAGGCCCTCGAAACCCCGGGAAAAACCCACCTTTTCATTCAATTTTTAAAAGTCCGGGCCGGGCAAGGGGAACCTGCCCATTCATATACCCAATAAGCTGGTGGGGGGGTGTTTGGGCGTTGTCCACCTGGAAACCCGGGCCCGGGAGCCCCGGGCGCCTGGGGGCCAAAAACCCGCGGCAGGAACCCCCCGGAAAAAGGTGAAAAAAAAGAAAGGCAACACCAGTATTTTTCCCCGGGCGGGGACAAAGTGGCAAGGCCTCGATCGGGGCTCGTGTGATCACCTGAGGGAGAGAAAGCTGAGGGGCCCACTAAACAACAGTGGAGGCAAACAGCAACCTGGGGCTAATTTAAAAGAAAATAAACCCCCGAGCCGCGCCGGGTGGGGGGATGGTTTTCCCGGGCCCCCAGCGAACAAGGTGGAAAAAGGGCCCCCGGGAAGTGACCTGGAGCCAGGGAAGAGGGCCCAAATTCCTCCAATTTTTTCCCCAGCAAACGGGAAAAAGGGTTTGGGTTTTTGCTTTACCCAGAAACCCTTAACCGGGTTGTGGGGGAGGTTGTAACGATCAGTAAACGGGACAAAATTTTATACCCCAAAAAGCAAAACAAGAGCACGGGGTGAGACTAAACTCCAAACTGTAAAAGACTGAGGTGGGCTGAAAAAGTCCTGGGGCTGAAAACAGAGAGACTTTTTAGAACAGAGTTTTCTTTTTAATCTTAAACACAGATCCCAAATTTTAGCTACTGAAGACACACCCAAGGACAGGAGAATTTTAAAAGAGTTGGAAAGGGGAACCAACCCGGGTCACAGCAGCAGTGCACCCAAACCCTATTCCCCCTGGAACATTGTGTTCCCAAAAACGGGTTTTACTTTGGCCCCCAAAGTCTCCAATAGAGAGAAGGGGAAGGAAGCCCTCAGATATCAGGCCCCTTACTGTGGAACCATCTACTAGTTTGGGTCTTGGGGCCAGGCCCTCTCCATTTTTAAAGAGGAGGCTTCAAATTTTCCCTTTGGGATGAACCTTATATTAAAACTGAGTAAGGCTTTCCTGAATGAGCCACTAGTTATGCTGCTATAGGTCTACACTGCTGGGCCTTCCTTTTCCTCTCCCCCTTCCCCCAATTTTTTTGGTTTGCTGCTGCTTTTTTTTAAAATTTTCCCCAAGGGACCCCCCAAAAGGGGACAATAAAGTATTTTCCTATTCTATTCTATTCTATCAAACACATTCATATCCCATTAATTGTTACTAACCTTCTTTTCTCTCCAGGGGTTGTGTTTTTCTCTTTTGGGTTATTTTCCCCCTCCAGAGTTTTGGAGTCTGGATCTGTGGTTGCAGGCAAACTCTGTTCCAAAATAAAAAAGCACTGCTTTGATTTCAACATAAATGAAAAAAAAAGACTTGGAGGACCCTTTTCAACTATAAAGTAGACTGCAAGTTTCATGTTTGCTTTTTTTTTGAATTTTGGATGCCCCTTTTACAGGAATGGACTGGGGATTTTTTTGTCATTTAGGACCCAAAGCAAAAAACCACAAATGATTTAAATTTACATAAAACCTGAAAATTTTTTGAACATTTGAATTTTAAAAAGACAAACTTAAAAAAATAGGCCCCTTTTCCTTTAAAAAACCATAATTTTTGAACCAAAAGGAAACCAAAAGTCTCACAGATACAATCAATAAATCAACACAACAAAAAATCCCAATGAACTGAAACACTGACATAAACTAAAAAATGATTACTTGTCGTCACAGTTTTACAAACATATTTTTGGGAAAAAAAAACATTTCAAAACATTAATTTAAAACTAGACCCCGACATGAACTATTAACATTTTGACTTACTAAAAACCGGAGGTGATCGGATTTTCCCTTATTTCCCTCTTGTCCTTGTAAAAGCTCCTCCTTTTTTGTCAGAAATTTGGGCAGAAATATCTGGGGTGCTTCTTTTTTTCCCTAAATCATGAGCAAGCCCCTGCCCAAAATCCAACTTGTTTCGCTGCTGTTTTCCCTTAAGCCTGTGACATCAGATTGTGAATGTTGATACATCAAAGGCATAAAAGGACAAACACACACACAAAAATTGCTGTCTTAAAAATTTTATGGGGACACATCAAAACAAACCCTAACACTAACCAAAACATAACTATATTAATGATATTAAATCTTCTCAAGATTAAAAGAATTATTAAAATCACTCAGGACCATTCAGCTGGGTTGGTAAATTTCAGCCCCAAAGGAACAGCAGCTGAACTTTTTACAAAACCCAATGTCCCAACACACAGAAAAATTCACAAAGTACTAAAATCTGGAGTCAGAAAAAAAAGTGTGAAAAGTTACTTTTTGGGTTTTTTTATAACTCTGATACAGTTTGTGTTTAAGGTGTACACCCAGGCCGGGGTTAAATTTTTTTGGGTTTAAACCCCCTTTCAGGATCGGGTTTTTAACTTCCCGGGATTCCCCTTTTTTTATCGCGGCATGAGCAGCAAAAGGGAACGCCGCCAAAAAGGCTGGTAAGGCGGGTTTTTATAAAACGATTTAAAAATGCGGATTTTTTGGCCATTGTTCTCATTTTTTATCTATTTACAAAACCCGTTTAATGACTCGAACTTGATGTTAAAACGAAACCCCCTTGTTTTTACTCCATTATTTAGAGCAAGTAGCCCCCCGCAGCTTTAAATTCTTTTTTGTCCAGCTGCCATTGTGGGTTTTTGTTTTCCCCCAAAACGTTAAGTCCGGCCAAAATGTTGTGGCGGTAATGGTCTGTAGGGCGGTAATGAAAAACCTTTTTGATAAGCTTCACAAATTAATGACAACGTGTTTTTTAAAGGAAATTTACTGTTTTGGAAATCATCCAACAATGCAACCGATGTCCGGTGTTTTAAGAGTAAAATTTTCCCGGCTAAAACCGAGCGCAGCTGAAATGTCATTTTTGGGCTAGCATCTAAAGTTAAATTAACTGTACCCTTTGCTGTTTTGAACAGGGGGAAAAACGTTTTTTTAACAGTGGTTTGGGATTTTTAACTTAAACATGTTATTTCAACATATGACATTTTTCCTTTTTTCAAACCAAATGTTGACCCAAAGGGTAAACATGGAGGAAGAAAAATACAAAACGGGAAGAGGCTTGCTTCTCAGATTTTTAGCAGGTCAGTCAGATGTTTAGTTAAATGAATAAAGATTAAACATGTTGTAACGGGGGGTTGTTATGGTATGCCCAGCAAAGTTTTTTAAAGAGACTAAAAACCCCAAAGTCACAAAATCAACAGGGCAGAGGTGGATGAGGATGTTTCAAAGATCTGTGTTTTTTTCTCTAATGATGTGGGGGGGAATTTTAAAAAATTCATATTTTGCTGCACTTATATTTTGAGAGTTTTTATTTTGACACAGAAAAAAATATGTGTTTGGGAGAAGTGGATGAAAATTAAAGAAAGGGTATTTAACCCAGTTCATATTAAGCTTATGTGTTGTCTGTTTCAGACCTCCCATCTACTAAAGCATCTTGAACCTGACTGACCCCCAGACCTGACGAATATGTGACCCCCTACTTGTGGTAAGAAAGGTTTTATGGGTAATGCTAATGTTTTGTTTTGGGAACGGGAATATCCCCAGGTAGGATATTTTTTTGTGCTGGACTTTAGATTTTTTTTTATACTTGTGTGTGTGTGATTTTCAGATCTAAGTGTCCTGAAACAAGGGGGGTGAAGGCTCCTCCTCTCCAAGTCTGACAGATCACTGTCAGCCCTCAAGCATTTTAAGCAGAGACAAAGTGATTCTGGATCCAGTTTGTCCCTTGCAGCTTTATACAACAATTTTTTAATCATTTTTTTAAAATAAATTTTTAAAAATGCAAGAAATGTCAGGCTTAGAAAAAATGTATTTGTTTAAACATAGTCAAAAGTGAGTTGTAAATATGTTTCTAATTTTTTTTTTTAGAATGGGAGAAAATTTCCCAAACCCAGCAGAATATTGTTAAAGAGCATGAAGAACGGGAAGTTTGAAAATATTCCCCCACAGGTTACTTTTAAATTATTTTTTAAAAAAACCACATGCAGGGAAAAAAGAAAAGAAATTTAACTTATGTGTTTTTTATTTTGCCGAATGTTTGTATGAAATTTTTTAAAAGAAAAGTCACAGATACTATTACACTCTGAATGAAATGGAAAAAGGGCAAGGTTCCAACATGCCCCTTGGTCGGGAAACACCTACAATTTACAATATAATAAGGGGATGCACAGATGGAAAAAGTAGTTTTTTTAGAAGAAACTCCGCTTTTAATTCTGTTTTGGGGAATAAAACTTTCTGGATTAAAGGTTCTGATCTCCTGTATTTGTTTTCCCCAATTTTTTCTCAGCAAAAACTTGAATATTGGGAATTTTTTGGAAAAAAAAGACTTAAGAATAAAGGGAAAAAAGAGAAAAAGGGGTGGTGTCAATCCCCTCAAAATTAAGCCCTTTTGGCCCCTGTACCATCCCCTAAAAGGGGGGCCGGGACTCAAAATGACCGGAGGGTTGTTCATCCAGGTTTTTGGGGTTGGAAAGTCCTGGATGGGTTTTTTGTTGTCAAAATGTTCCAAGAAGGGGGGTGTAGTTCAGTACAGCTTCTGTGTGTTCAGCCAGGGCCTCCCGGGTTTTAGGGCTCCCACTCTGTCTGTGAGAAGCAGTCCGAGAGCTGGCGGGGCTTCCTCAGGCCAGCCCAACACTGCTTTCACAGACGGGTGGGGCTGGAACTTTATCTTCGGGTTTCACCCGTTCAGAAACCCAAAAAAGAAAATGGGAATGGAAATGAAAACAAATACCTGAAGGTAACAAAAACCCTTTCCCCTCACCTTTTTAAAGACTGATTAACACCCAAAAAATCAAAAAATCAAGAAAAAGCTCAGTGGAATGAGGTTCATCAGGGTTTCTGACCAGTTGCAGCATCAGGGAAAAGTGACCTTACTGTCCTGGAAACCAAAAAAAAGGGACATACACTCCCGCCCCTGACGCCCATCTTTTCTTAAAACTAAATATAATAATATGGTTTAAGGGAAAGGGACTGGTTCAACTATCCCTGTTCTAACATGTAAATTTTCTGCTCTTCCCTTTGTTGACTCTTTCCTACCAGCAGCCAGTAGGAACGTGGTTAAATACTGGGGCATCCCCACATCCATTTATGCTGGGAAACAGGCTGGTGTGTGATGGTGTATCTGAGAAGAAGACAAGAGAGGGAAATTTAAAAAACTTCCCCGGGTCTTTCCCCCTGAGGTGTGATGGTTAACCCCCCGAACCCCATGAGGGTTCCCGATGCTCGAATTGGGTTTGGTTTTCTCTGTTTAGGTGAAGATAAGATCAACCAAACTGAACAGGTTCCCCCTGTCTGTGGAAACTTCAGAAAAAGTGACACAGGATGGATGAAAACAGAACTGCCCCTAAAGCTGCTGAAATACTGAAATATCACTACGTCATTAGGGCCAACCCGTTACCATTGTTTTTTCGTGAACCTTAAAAGAATTTTGTTCCATTTGGGTTTTAGGCTCAGAGCCCCAGGAGATGTGAAAGGGTTTTTTAAATCCTCCATTAATTAGACTGTGAGACCTTAAAAGGGCAAACCCGAGCACTTTAAATCTTTTTGCCATGGTTTAGTCAGTGTGACATGCTCTCAACCTTTAAAACACCTCATGCACGTTTTAATTTATTCATGGGTTTAAAAAATGTACATTAAATTTTTAAAAATTAATTTAAAAATGAGAAATTATCAAACAAAAAAATTTTGATAAACCAAAAATTAGGGCAGAAAAAAATAAAAAACATCCCCCCAAAAAAACATTTTATTTTTTATTAGTATTTTCGGTTTTTATGTTCTGTCATTATACGGGAAAGGGGAACGCCTTTTTCCCCTGCCCTGGAAAATCAGTTTGGGCCCCAATCGGCGGGGAAACATTCATTTAGAAATTTTTTAAAGGGGTTTGAAACTTTTCAAATACTTTGGGACTTTCGGGTTTTTTGGGATCTTAGTACATAAGTCCCAAAAATATTTATAAAATATTTTAACCAATAAATCTAATTCATTTTCCTTTTTTTTTACTTTTGAAAAAAATCAAAAATTTGAAGGAAAGGGGGAAAAAGTCGGGGAAATATTTCCCTGACTTTTTTTTTAAAACGTTTAAATACAATTAAGAGTTAAAAAAGCTTACCCCACTAACAGACAGAAACATCTAAACAGTAAAAAGAGTAAAAAATCATAACTTTACTACATCTATGTTCTAACATGCAATAAACATATATATTTTTTTTTTTGGGGAAAATGTAAAAAAAATGAAAGTTTGAAAAAAGGGTTGTAACTTCCAAGGTGGAGGCTGGTTTGGTTTAAAACCTTTCCTTTTTTTCTTTTTTAAATTTTGGGGTTTTTAAACCCTCTATTTCTTAGTCAACTTTTTTGTATAGCTTATTTAATAGCAAAAGACAACCCGACTATTTTTTTTTTTCCTTTCACTTCCCGGGCACCTATTTTTGGTGGCGCCCGGGAGGGGGCCCGCAGGGCCAGTGCCCCGTAGCACTGGGTTCTGGGCCCCGGTTTCCCCCCGAAAAATAGATTATTCAGTAGGCCCCGTCCGGCGTCAAGGGGGGAACTCGTAAGCAACATTCTAGTCGGGCCTTTTAGTGCCCGGGACCATTTAAAAAAAGAAAAGGGAAACCTAACAAGCCTGGGAAACCCGTCGGGGAAAATTACAACAACAAAAGGGCCAACAACTTAAATTTAAAGGGGGAAATTTTGGTAAAAAAAAATTTTTTTGCTAACATGAATTATAATAGCACCTGCCAGAACACCAGGTGTTAATGTCAGCTTTTGTTGATTGTGGTTCTAGCTAACGTTAGTTACTATTCTTAAAGCCCTTATCCAAAAACAAAACCAAAAAAGCCCCCAATGGTGGATTGCTGAAGTGTTTCCTCTTTTGCTTTTTTTCTGTAGTGAAAAAAGAAAGAAAAAGGGCATTCGCCCCATTTCTACAAAAAAAAGACAAAATGGTTTCAGACATTTTTAGACAGAGTCAGATTTATGGGTGGTGAGAGAGCTGAAGAGGGCAAGTTAACGCCACAGAAGGGGAGGGAATGGGAGGCGTTGATTTTCAGAGAGAGGGGGCCCCGCAGAGAGAAGAAAAGAAACCCGAGGGTGAGGGGAGAGACTGAGATAGAGGGGAGTGTGAGACACAGGAAAAAATTTGGCCTCTAAACACTGGAAACAGGGATGTGATGTTGAAAAAACCCTTTTTGTGTCCCCGGGCAGGGTTTAGAAATATTAATTTTAATTTCTAATCCCAAAAAAAATGAATTAATTCATACAATTGATAAATAGCATTAATAAATAAATACAGTTTTACAATTGTGTGTGTCTGAGTGCCAAGGGGTTAAGTATAGCAGTTTAGTCCCATATTTTTGTCCATGCAGAAAATTTTTGTTTGACTTCATATGTTGGTTTATCTTTCTCCACAGACATCAAAAAAAGGTAAACAAGACCCACCCAAAGCAGCCGGACCTAAAAATTTTTCCCAAAGGGCCCCGATGGGGGGCAGGAGGGGGGAAAAATTTAAAGGTGGCCCCATCCCCCCCTGGCTTGAATATTCCAAAAGTTGGGCTTCGTATTGTTAAAAACCGACATTTTTGCCCTCCCAATAACCAAAACAAAAAACGGGCTCACCAGTTACCCCAAAAAATGGAAAAGGGATGTTACAAAACAGGAGGTTTGATTTCATCAAAGGGCTGAGCGCACAAGCAACCATGGGTTCGTGGGGGGACTATCAGAGGCCAGCAGCTAAGCAAACAAAGGTGCCTTAAATAAGGAGCACAACAGACAAAATCAACGAAAAAAAAGCATAAAAAACAATAGGGGAAAGGTTTTTATTTCTCCCCCCCCCCAAAAAATGGCTCAAAAAAGGTCAATGATAAAATCTGGACCGGGTAATAAAGGGGAATTTTTAAAACAATTCTCACACAATCAAAATGACAGGCTGTTAAAAAAAAATTGACCTCAATTCCCAAAACCAAAAAAACCCAAACAAAAAGATTCAGAATGAGGTTCTGGGTTTTTTAGCAGGGCTGGGTTTTCCCCAAAATTACAAAGGAAAATGAAAACGTGAAGTTTTCAGCACATATAGAGGAAACAAAAGATGAAGAAAAAAAAGACCAAAACGTATAAGGTACTACTACAGTGGGCTATCCGGAAAAATTTCCTCCTTTTTAATCCACAGAAAGGGTTTTGAAGGGAGCAGGGGGGGTTTGTGAAAAAAATCCCAAAACCTGGAAAAAAACATGGTTTAGAGTACAAAAAAAAAACCCCGAAAAAACTTAAGGGGGCTTTGTTAGGGGAAGCATTCCGGGGGGCAGGGGAATCAGAGAGAGAAAAATGCTTTCATCCATTTACTGCCCCTTCAAATTTAGTTCTAGTGGGGGAATCAAAGCATCCCCGAAGTAGAGGGTTTTTTTACTTACTTAAAAAATTTTTTGTTCACATTTGGGCGGTTTTCCATCCCAAATGGCTGGGCCCCAAAAAAGAGAGATGTACAAAGGTGCACCCCGGGCCCCCTTTTAAATGACCCTTGGGGTAAAGGTTTTTAGCTCTCCGAAAATTATGGATCGACTGCCTGCCCCGGGGACTCCTGCAAAGAAAAGCTCAAGGCGTAATTTTGGGGAAAAAACTGTTGGGGTTTTGGGGCTGTTGGCACAGATAGATTTTTAACACAAGATCTTTTACGGGTTTAAAAAGGGGTTTGGGGAAAAAACTTTTTTGATATGCTAATCTTCCCCTTTACATTTGCTGTAGATTTGGTTGATGCTTTAGTTAAGACATTGAATGATTTCAGGGAGGAGTCGTTTTTTATGATGTGTGGGGAATGTTAAATGTCTTTTAACAGTGTGATCCCAAAACCACCAGCTGCAAACGACAAAAAAAGGGAGTTTTTAAAATCAACCAGCCTGTACCCACCACTCTTGGGAGAGAGTCCCAAAGGAAAAGATGGGGTTTCCCTAAAACTTTTTAATTTTTTGATCTTATGCTAGTGGGGCTTCAAAAACGATTTTTAAGTAAAATTGGAAAACATGAATTTCATTCCCGCTCAAAACCCACAAAAAAACACCTTCCAAAGAGAAAGATCTATTTTCATTTACAACTGTATGATTCAAATATTGGCCCCGGGGGATGAACTTTCCAGTTCAAAAGAATCTTGGAAAAAAAATCCAGGATCTCCCCAGTAAGTACAGCTTGTACAGTTCATTGAACCATACAAAGAAGTTTTTTTTTAGCTCTACAGACTCTGTAAAAAAGCGGGCCCAAACCCAAAACACTGCTGCTTGTGAAAGGAGTTTTTCCCCCATTAAAAAACTTTTGAAAAACCACCTAAAATCCAAAATATGAATGACGAAGATTAAAAAATTTGTCCCAGATCAGTCGAGGAGGGAAAAAACTGATCTGACTATTTGGGTTAACGGGTTTTCCCGGAATCACCAAAACCGCAGAATACAGTTCTTTTAAAAAGTAGGGGAACCTCTTTTCAGTGGTTTAAAAAAATTTTATTAAAAAAAAAGTCAAACAAATTTTTAAAACTTTGTCTTTTTTTCCTGGGTTTAATAAAATTCCCCCTTCAAAAAACCCCCGGCCCCCCCAAAAACCCCCCCAGTGAAATTGGTCTAGAACCGCAACCTATTTTTTTAACAATGTGTTCCGGGTGGGGGGCCTTGTTTTCAGCAGAGGTAGCTGACGCTGGGGGGACCCCGGGCAAAAACATGATCCCAAAACGGAGCTGCCGGGGTTTAAAAACGCCCTTAGGGAAAGGAAAAAATGGGAAAAAAAAAGGAATTTTTGGCCTGTTCTCCCCTCCCATCATAAAGTAAAATCTCTCCCCCAAAAAAGATGGGCAACTGGCGGGTCTGACCCCCGGGGAGTTCCCGGAGTGTAGCGTCATGGTTTTTAGGAGACCCGGTTAACCCCCCCCGGACTCCCTCATTTCTTGGGGTCTTTTTTATCTGCCGCGGCGGACAGGGCCCAAAGGGCAGGAAGAGGAAGGGGGGGGTCTTTCTGTGTTTGTGAACGCGAGATGGTGCAAAAACCCGGACATTGTGGGGGTGGAAATGTGCAACAAAAGAATTTAACTGTTAGCTGTTAAGGGACCATTCTCTGCCACGGGGGTTCCCCATGCTTCCAATTTGCGGGAAGCCCCCCCCTGCCAACCTGGGAAAGGCCCGTGACACACTTCTCTCAGTTACCAGCAAACTGCAGACACAACATCCCAAGGCCCCCCTTCCCCATCTCAGGGGGATTTCCAAACCCCCCCCTCCCGGGGTTTCCAACATTTACACAGTATGTCCTGCCCCCCCGGGGAAAAAAAGACTTAGATTTATTTTGAACACCAAGGATGCCCTGCACCCCTTTTGGGAGGGCTGACCACAACATTGTTCACCCAACTGTGACAAACCCTAGACACAGACTGCCCGTGGAAAAACCCGGGGGGTGGTGAAAGGTGGACCACTGGGGGCGAGGAGGCCCTGAGGGGCTGCTTCCCAAAACCATGTGGGCTGAGGCCCCCCGGGGGAGGACCTCCGCCAATTTCGACACCATAACAGACTATATAAACCTGCTGGAAAACCCGTGCCCCAAAAGGCAAAGGGGTTTTTAAAAAAACAAACCGTGGGTTACCCCCGACATTAAAACCCACTGAAAGGAAGAGAGCCTTTTAGGTCCCGGGGACAAAGGAAGCTCAAAGGCCGGACGAAAAAGCTGAGAAAAAGGGAAAATCAGGGGGGCAAGGCCAGGGGACAAAGGGAGGAGCAGCTGGGAAACAGAAAATATTTGGGGGTGTGGAGGGCCCAAAAACCATCTCAGGCTTCAAACACCCCACTCCCAATGGGGGGGGGGCCTGGGTGAAACGAACCAACACTTCCAACCGGGGTTTTACCCCGCCACCCTACTCCCCCCACACAGCTGCCCCCCCCTTTCCCAAATTTGGGCAGTGCCCCACCCCAGCCCCTTTACACCTCCAGCTCAACTGAACAATGCCCCCCCTACAGCCCCCCCATCTTCTCACACCCCCCATTTCCCCACCACCCCCTTTGGGCTCAGTAACCCCCACCCCCTGGGGCCTTCCAACACCTGCCCAGGGGGAGAGAGCCGAGGGGGACCAAAGGGACGGAAGGGAGGGTGGACCAGGCGGGATTCCCCCAGGCCTTGGGAAAACCTGTGCAGAGGAAAATGTGTGGGATCATGGGGGAAATCTTCCCTGAGCCAAACTGGGGTGGTACCACAGCCTGGGGAAAACCTCCTGTGGGGTCCCAAAAAACCATGCCGGGGGTCCAGGGGCCCAGGCCCGGGGGCTGCACACATCTGATGAAGACATTTGGGGACTGGCCTGGGCCACCCCGGTGAGGGGAGCCCCAGCATGGATCCCTGCAGGCCTAACCCCCGGGGGTCGGGGGGAGTTGGGGTCTTTCCCGCTGCACCGTGTTTGACTCATCTGGAGAAACCGGCCAAAGGTTCCCAAATTTTTTGGATTTCCCCCAGCCCCATTCCAACTTTTAGGGCCCGTGCTTCTGGGGGGGGAAAAAACGGGGTTTTGAGGGACTCACAGCTGGCAGAGGGGGCCTGGACTACCCCACAAACAGGCCTTTTAGTTTGGAGAGCTTCCGGGGCTGTGTGTTTGCCCCCTGACCGGTGGATGTTTAGGCACCCAGGCGGCCCCTTTTTCATTTAAATCAATTCCCAAAAGACTTTTTTCCGGCCCTGGGTTCAGCCGAAGCGATTTTTTTACAGAGTAAGAGGGGTGAAACGAGACCTTTTGGGCTGGTGTCGGAAACCACCTCCCATCAACAGGGGAAAAACCCAAAGGGGATGGTGGTGGTTTTCCCGGAAAACCGGGTTTCCCCCTTTTTACCCATGAACATCCAGGGAAAGGACATTTTAGAGTTGACTCTTATAAGTACCTGGGGTGGTTTTAAAACCCAAAACTGGACTAACAACACAGATGCACTGACAGGAAGGGGGAGGGAAAGGGTCTACCTCCCGGGGACTCGGCCCTTTTTTGGGGATGGGGACACCCCAAAGACCTTCTTGAATTTTTGTGGTTGGGTTGGGCCCTCCTGTTGTTAGCCGCTGGGCAACATAACCCGAAGGAGAGGAAGAAGCCGGACAAAGTCACCCGGGGGTCCCCCTTTTTCTGTCCTTTTGGGCTCAGTGCGAGAGGGGGGACAGAAGGGGCCCCAGCAAAACTGTCAATTTGCTGGACCATAGGGCCCACCCCCTGCAGGACGTCCTGTCCCGCTCTGCGAGCAGCTTCAGGACAGACTGCTCCACCCTCGGTGTTTGGGAGAGATTTGAAGATCTTTCCTTCCTGCTGTTTGACTCTATAATGACCATTGTTAACACACAATGATTCCAACTCCATGCAAAAATCTAAGTGCAATAATTATTGCAATAACTCAATTATTAGGGGTGCAATAGGATGGAATCACTCAACAAACCCCCAGCCCCTATTTATTTTACTTATTTATCTATGTATTTTATTTACTTTTTCAGCGGGTTTTCTTAATTTTTGTATCTTTTTTTGGGCCCTATTGGGCTTACTTATATTTTTCTTTTCCACTTTGGGCTTTAAACTTGCTGTTGCTAAAAGAATTTTTTTTCCAGGACTAATAAAGGTTTTTTTTTTTATTCTTATTCTTATTTAAAGTCAATTCAACCCCAATGAGGAAAGAGACAATTTTCATAAAAAACACACACACACACACACACACACACACGACAAACACACAAATCACTGAAAACAGACATTATTTTTGACACTTGACTGAAATGAAGTGAAACTGAAAGGGAAAAATTTTAGTCTGAGACAAAAAATCACAATATGGAACAACAACTATTTCAAATCTCATTTTCATTATTCAAGATGAATGGATTAAAATTCTGGGTGAAGATGCCAGGTTCAAGGGGGATTAAAGATATAAGATCCCCAACAGAACTAATGGAACGGCCTCAAGGCCCCCAGTCTACAGTGTGGACTCTCCAGAAAAACCCCAACAGCCCCCTCCTGAATCCTGGCTTTTTGGCTCAGGTCCCGGGGGTCTCAGATGGGGGGGGTTGGGCTTCAGAGCTGAGGCCAAAAAGCAAAGCTGATCTCCCCGACAAAAATGCAGGGGAATCAACCTGAATAAAGAAATAAATCAAGGGGGATAAAAAACATTTCTAATCCAATCAGATATGTCCCCAATCAATGAGCTTTCACTAACATGAGTAGAGGGGCTTTTTCCTTCTCTTATTTGGATCATCATAATGTCAGCCTTCACACATCATCCAAATTCCCCCACAACATTCATACAACCATTCATGGCAACACAGATTTATAAAAGTTTTTGACCTCAGTCAAACCTGGGAAATTTGAAATAAAAACAAATCAGACATGTTGGACTAAAAAATGACTTTGATTCACCACTTTAAATGGATCAAACTACAAATGTTAAGTCCTGATCCGGAAAATGTCTTGCTTTCCTGGTCTCCTCCCAGAAACAGCCCAGGAAACCCCAAAATAAAACTTTTTCAACTGAACAACAACTATTTGATCCCCAAAATACAGGCGGATTTAATGGAAAACTTTGGAAAAGATCGGAAAAAAAAAGTCACATACAAAATTTTAAAATTATTACTATTTGATAATAATAATAATAAAAAATAATAACATTTTATTTGTTGGTATCTTTTCCCAAAAACCCAAAACTTTACAAAAAACAAAAGATTTTTTTCAATGGACTGAAACATTCCCAAAACCCGTGTGGTCCTTTTAAACTTTTCCCTTTAAAACATTTTCAATCAATTCAACCTTTAATGAGAAAAGAAATACAAACACACACACACACACAAAACACTGAAAAAAATTATTCCCGACACTTGACTGTCAACAGACGAAATCAACAGACATTATTCATGACAACTGACTGAAAAGAAGTGAAACTGAAGGAAAAATTCTTAGTCTGAGATAAAAAAAGTCACAATATGGAAAACAACTATTTTAAATCCCCATTTTCAAATGAATGGATTTAGTTCAAGTTCTGGGTGAAGATAAAAAGAGGTTCGGTTTTGGGTTAAAAAACAAAAACAAAATTTCAACAGTTTACAACAGTATAACAGTGAACGACCTGGGGGTCTCCCGGGAAAAGGGGGACCTCCAGAAAAACCCCATTTAACCCTTTACCCTGAATCCTAAACTTGTTGTCACTCAGGGGGCCCGGTGTCTCAGACTAGAGGATTTTGGGGTGGGGCGAGGGGCAGAGCTTCACAAACCCTCTGAGAGGTTCAGCTGCCCCAATCTGAAAAGGAAACAATGAAAAAAAATAACATTTGTGTTGAAAGGACAAAACAAAAGGAAAAAACTCTCAGTTTTCTCTGCAGCTCACAACAAAATAACAGACCTGCATTTGAAAACTGGGCCAAACATCAAACACAGATTTGTTGGGGGAAACAGAAATATCGCTCTTTTTTCCACCTCAAACCCAAAGAGGAATTTTTATATTGATGATCATCTTTCATTTCCTTTATTCAAAACCTTTCTGTTTTATTCTCAAAAAGTTAAAACATGAGTTAAATATGACACAATCAGTAATAAAAATATGTACAGTCACCGTAAGTATTCGGAAATTAGACTTTTATGTTCTTGGCCCCAAACACATTGACTTTTTAAAAAATAATGGATACTACAGTCCATATTTTCAAAAAGGGTTTTCCCCTAAAAATTAAATCTTGGGGGCTTGGTTTCACTTCATGAAAAAATTTGGCCTTTTTAACCACTAAAATGGCTGAATTTCCCCACACAGTTCTTTTTTTTACTGATGTCAACCTGCTCAAATTAAAAACTGAGACTTTGGGTTTTTAAGGGATCCATTATTTTTAAATTTTTATTCGTGATGGAAAACTCAGGGGGTCAGAGATGATGATGGGAATTAAAAAAAGAGGAATTTATTTTCCCTCCTGTTTAATAAAATAAAAAGAGTCTTTATATAAGGATGAATAAATCCAACTATCTCCTTTACAAGGGTTTTTTTAAAGGGTTTGGGAAAATGGCAGCAGCTTCAAAAAAGAGCCTCCTCTGAAACAGGTATTTCTTCAGGTCAAACACGTCCAGATCTTTTTTTTGAGACCCGTAAGATGAAAACCAGGCTGACCATTGAGCAGAGACAGTTTATCTGTGGAGGGGGCCCCCAAATCAGGGGCTTTGGATCTGCTCCACTAAAAACCCTCATTCAAAAACATTCAGACAGTGGGAAAGGGGTTTATGCTTTGCTCTGCAGAGGGAGTCTCTTCAATCTTCTTCTTGATGTACTGAGTTTGCTGATTGGTCTTTTGGGGGCCCTTCCCCGTCTGTGGGCAGCAGACCTCGTGGGGAAAATCTGATTGGTCTGCAGTGAAAGGGCCCCAAAGGGGGCGGAAAGTCCCGGTGTCCATTTTTTGGGCTCTGAAAGGCCCCCTTTCCCCAGCCCTCTGGTAGGCTGGGGTTGAATCAGGTTTTATCTGAACACATAAAACCAGAGAACCCCGGGAAGGGTTTATTGTTCCTTTTGACAGCAGATTGACTCCAGAGTTGATGAAGGTCAGATGAAAACCCCTGAAGACCAGATGGACGAAGCAGAAAGCCACGTTTTCCCCAAAAACCTGTGTGAACCTCCCCGAGGGACACCCCGAGGCTGCCCGAATTTGATGCCACACTCTGTCAGGTCTGACCCTAGAAAATCAGGTTTCCTTCTGCAGCTGCCCCCAAAGCCAGTTTTTCCCGAGACTAATTCTTCCTTTGGGCTCTGGACTCCAGTGTGGATCTGTTTTCCCGCTCCTCCATATTTAACATTCTTCGTTTACCGAACCACCAGGAAGTGGATGTACATCTCCCGTCAGGGCTTGGGCAGCCCTTCCCCCCTCTGGTTTCCCCCACATCCCAGAACTGAGCAGGATCCAGCAGAAAACCCGGGGTGGGGGATTTATGTGGGGGCCCCTTTTAAATCTTGGGGTTTGGGGGATGATCCCTGACCTGCTCCTCCCCCCTGAACCCCTTCCTGAAGTACTCCTCCCCTTTTGTGGGTCGTGAACCCCCGACCTCTGTCACCATGTCAACATACTGAGGAGGATCTGATTTTCTGCAGGTGGGGTGGTTGTCCCGGGCGTTGGGGGAAGCAGTTTCCCAGGGGGGTTTCCAAACAACACATCCACGAAATTGGGCTTGTAACATCAGTCAGGGTCTCAGTGTTGTAAATCCAGGAAGGGCACCATCCAGACAAAAAGATGAAAGAACCTCCCTTTAAAACCCGGGGGAAATCCTGCCCTTTTGGTTTCAGTAAAGAAAGATGAAAAATTCCACCGTTTAACTTTTTCTTTTCAACATTCAGTTCTCTTGGGAAAATGAATAAATTTAAATTATGTCCTTTTGGGTTTTTCTTTTAGCCCCCGTCCAGAGTAAACTTCGTGTTAAAACTTTTTTCCCAAAGCCAAACTCCCTTTTTCATCACTTTCTGATTTGATCCATCTTTCCCGGTGAGGGCTTTAAAAAGTTTTTTGTCTGATGCTTGTTTCTGGTCTGGGTTTTCCCGGGTGTTTTCAATCTTGACCCCATGTTCATCTTTACCTCTCCAGTCCCCCCCTCTGTGATGTAAACTCTGTGAGATCTGATTCAAAAAAGGGTTTTGGGTTTTTCCTTGGATCCCCCCAAAACACACTTGGGAACCCTTTTTCCCGAGCAATTTTAAATTTCGTTGACAAACTGCAGCAACATTCCAAAAGAACAAAAAAAGAAACTACATCAATGACTGATTATAAAAAAAAATAACATGTTCATCCCCCCAAAGAAAAAACTTGAACATAACAGTATGTCCCTTCCCTATCATTAGATGTTTGTAAATTCCCTTTTTCCCTCATTTGAATCTTTTAAAAAATCCTTTACTGCTGTGCAGACAACCCCTCCTCCCCGCCCCTTCTCCCGGAAATTCACTGTGATCTTCACAAAAACCTCTTTCCCCCTCCCCCTGCTCTTCATCCCCACTGTCCCAAAACCCCCCCATCCTCCCTCGCCCCTGGGCATTCGGGGAATTTAATTCCAACCTTTTGGATTTTTTCAGCCCCTTTTTTTCCAAAAGTGACAATGTTTCTCCCAGCTGGAACAGAAAACTATATGAATGACACAATCAAAAATAAAACCATGGAGCCATCAACATCAGATCCATGTTGGGCACACCGAAAACCCACGGGCTGAAAAGTGTAGCATGAAGGGGTTTTTTCAACAACAGTGTAAAAATAGTTGTTGCCATTTCAGACCCTAAATATGGGGACCCGATGTTTTGATGCTGTTTGGGGAGACTGAGCACAGGGAACCTCTGGTTCCGGGCCCAATTTTTGTGGAGGAATCATAAAAAAAGCTCACTTTTGTTTGCAGCATCTGTGATGTTTTAAAAACTTTGGAAACAAAAAACAGCTCTTTTATGTTCTGTGGTGGGCTGTCCTGATTAAAGCAAACACTAAAAATTTCTTTACATTCTCAAGAGAGGGAAAAAGCAATCAGTTCTGTACCTCCTTTACCCAGAGTCATCACAACAATCCACCCAAAAAAGATGGTTTTGGGCTCCCCTGGGTTTGAAAGTCTCACCTCTGCTACAGGACCCCAACACAAACACTGAACTGGATAGGTGCGGTTCGGGGGTTTTCTTTAAAACTGAATGAAAATATAAGAACATGAAGTGCTTTTCTTGAAAAAAAAAAAACATCCCCCACTAAAACCTGTGTTTCAGCCTGATTCAATTTTTATACTGTGTCATTCATTTAAGCCTGGGGACAAACACAATCACTTCATCCTTTTATAGAAGACCAGTTTTTACAGGGCAGCTGTCTTTCATTTTTAAAATCAGCTTTCCCACTTTTTGCAGCAGAGGGGCTGTCCTTCTAAATCAAAAGGGGGCATCCTTTGACATGCCCCTCTTCATGGACACACAGCTGGGCTCCCGGTCCCCTGTTCAGGTCCAGGTCCCGCAGAGTCTGGGGTGCTGCTGCTCTGGCCTTCAACCAAAAACACACAGAGCTTTTAGTGGAAAATGATGGGGTGATGGAGTGCTGAGCCTGACATGGAAAGAGCCATGGGCAGTTAAGTCCCCTCATCGAGCTTTGGTTGGGGGTCATGGTCCCCCACACAGACTGCTTTGGGGAGGGGCCCCCCCCTGTCCTCCCACTGATTCATGTTTAATTCACATCCCACAGCTCACAACACTTTCACCTTTAAGGGAGAGAAACAAATCATTCATCTGCACATCAACTGAAATCATCCCCTTTCCCTCATTTTTCCCGTAGAAATTGGGTGCTCCTCCACTGATTGGCCCTTCTTTTCCCCTTTTTATTCGGGCAGTTGAATGCAGTCAGAAGGGAGGCGGGGGCTGCTTTGCTTTACTTCCCCTTCCGGGGCCACTAGATGGGGATAAGCTGGGTGAAGTGCAGGCAACAAACAGGATCCAGGGACGAGCATTTTATTCCCCTGACTTAAAGACAGACTGGGGAAAACCACTGGTTTTTTCGCAAATCTAAAATCCTGCTTTCTAATTTCCCTTTGGGAAAAAGTCCCCAAAAGGGAATCAGTAAAATACTTCAACTGTCAAAAATCAAAGTGCTGATCATGCAGAACAGACCATTTAGTTTTATTTCAAAACCAAAACAAAATAACGAAATGGAAATAAAAAGTAGTAAAACAATTTAAAAATTTCCCCCGAAAAGTTGTGAAGTAAAAAATAGAAAAAAAAGCAGAAAAAGGGAAAAACTGGAGTTTCAGTGCAGCACCCAAAAAAAGTACTGAGTTACTTTTCAACAAAAAATTAGATTCCAAACAATGCATTTTCAAAATGTTAAAAAATTTTTTTTTGGGAAAACTCTTTCATTTGATCATTGATCCTTTTGTACAATTTTAAAAAAGAACCTAGTTCCTGTTGGAAAGGGAACCCCGAGGGTTGGCCCCCTTTTGAAGGGGTTTGGTTTGGGACAGTAATTTGGTTTTTAAAAACAACCCCCGATAACCCCAAAAAACTGTGACCTTTACCTTCAGACAGAAAATGTAGTTAAGCCCCAGTTACTGTGGTGGTTTTTTATCAACTTGAAAAAAGTTATTTTTCAGTCCAAAAAAATGGAAAATTCAGACAAAAACCCTTTAACTTTAGATGTTTTTACATGAATCGTCATTCCATGATTTCCCTTTTTGGGAAAAATCAGCTGCCTGAAAATTTCCCATGAGTCCATGTCTGTTACAGACCTTCCCGTTTTTTCCCCTGGTTCAATAAACCCCCCCACACACACACACCCCACATGACACCTTTTAGTCATTCCTCCCTTCCATTTTGTTGTAAATAATTTAAAAACTAAAGTTTTTCCTTCATCCCTTTATCTACCTTCAATAACTAATTACAATCTATAATTTTGATCCAATTTTACCTTCTTCTAATTTTTCTTTGTTTTTTTGTATGTATAAATTGAGAGGAACTTCTGTTTGAAAATTTTTTCGGAAAAGGGTTTAATTTGGGGTTATTGTTTATTGTTTTACTGAAATTGGTTTCCCTCCTGATTCTTTCTGTTTCCAGGTCGTCTTTAAATGAGACCTGGGTTTTCCCACTTGGTTTAAAAAAAGGGTTTAAAAGGGTAAATAAAAACGAAAATGTTTTAACAGACAGCCATCTTTACTGAAAGCTTCCCAAACTGATATTTCAACTTGAGACCATGACGTTTCAAACCTCCTCCCATTTAAACAAATAATAAATAATAAGGGAAAAAAAAACCAGTTTCTCCCGCTAAAATAAAAAAGAAGACCTTTACGCCCCTGTCAACATTTTTAGAGTAGAACTGAAAACCCTGTTCCCCTTTTAAAGAAACCAAATCACCGTCCAAAACTTTAAAATATTTTCCCCTGAACTTCATCCCCCTGCAGCTCTCTCCGTCAGTGGGAAAAGGGCCCTTTTTTCCTCTTTAAAAATTTTGTCTGTGTTCACTTTTAAATTTTTACAAAAAACCCTGAAAAAAAAAAAAAAAAAATAACTCAAAGGGCAAAAACCCAGGTAACAAAAGGAGTGGTTTATAGGGAAATTTTTAAACTGCTGGGCATTTACCTTTAGATGGAGAAAAATCTTACCACAAAGTTTTCAAAATGAAAGTAAACCCAAATTTGCCCCGAAAAGGTGTGTGTGTGTGTGTGTGTGTGTGTGTGGGGGGGGGGGGGGTGTTCTCTTATTATCCAAATATGCAGTGTGATTTGATGGTCTCAGCGACTAGTTAAAATTGAAGTTTTTAAAAATAAAACCCCCTCATGACTCCCCCCAAAACTTTGCTGCTCAGTTAATCGCGAGCCCAATGAAACTAAATTGTCCATTTAAAAGTGATTTTAACACAAATATTCAAGCTTCACAAATGTGGATGGAACGGGACTGTTCACGGGCTCCATGATCACTGCTCCAGTGGTCACTGTCAGTCTCCTGTACAGTTTCTAACTTTATAGGAGGGGTTGGGATATTTGTCATTTCCTTTTGCTTCTGCACTGTGGTTTAAAAGTGTTATCTGCATTAATCAACTTAACTTTGCTGTTCTGTTTGGGGTCAATCTCTAAATTTCCGTACCGATTTTGTTTTTTAGTTAAACATCTGTGGTGCCCTTTTTTGGATTTAAACTACACTCTAATCACTTTTATCTCGGGTCCCAGCTTAGCTTTAACAATGCCTCTTCTCCGTTTTTCCTCTTGCCGGTGTGTGAGATGTTCAGTTATCCCCCTCCTCCTTTAGCAAATGGTATTTTAAAAAGTACATTTTTGGCATTGGGAAGGGAAATGAGGACAGGCCGGTCGACCAAGATAAAAACCCCCCTGCGCTTTGCTATAGCCCCGGTGATGGGCCAGCCCGATTGCCCCAAACTGCCCCCCCGTTAGCTCCCTTTTGCGCCCCGGGGGCCCGGAAACCCGGAGGCAGTTTTAGGAAGCCGAAACAACGGCCGGGTTTTTATCAACCGCTTATGTTTTAAACAGTTTTCCCCTAAAACCCCTGGGAAAAAAAACTGTTTTTGGGAGCTCCCTTTTGAAATGTGGAGTTAGAGACCCGACCCTAGTTTCATTCCTGGGGCCCGAAGGGGGACGTTGAATCATATTTAAAACTGCTGGTTAAGGTAAACATAGATTTGGTAAATTGTTATTCACGTCGCCGTAAAACACCGTAATGGAGTCACTAAAATTTAAAGGGATTGTAACTATCAAAACAATTGACTGTGGTTTCTGGACTCTGCCCAGACCAGTGGTGTTTTAGCCCCATGTCATCTTATTGCTGGCTGTCTAGGTGGTTAGCAAACGAAACCTTCTTTACAACTGGAAAAATTTTGGGGGAAAAACCCGGGCTGATTAGAGAGAAAAATCCACCCCCCTTGGGTGGTGCAGCTCTCATATCTAGAAAAATGGCAGACTTTTTAGACAAAAAAAGTCAGAATACCCAGAGCTGTGAAGCCTGTTCAGTTCTCGCCCCAAACCCTCGGGGTCTGAGAGACCGGGACCTGAGTAACAATGACCTGCAAGTTTCCGGAGGAATTTTTTGTCTGTTGGACTGGGGGAGTCCACATTGACCCTGGAGACTCCGGGTCGGATCCATCAACCTGTTTAGTTGGTGTTTTCCCTATATCTGTTTTTTACATCAGTGGATAAACAGAAACTTGTGTAGGATTTTAAAGAAAATTAAAATTAAATTTCCAAACAGAACTTTCTAGACTAAGACAATTATTCATCATTTTCTCGTTTTTGCTTCAGTTTTTAAATTTTTTTTACCCCAAGATGATGTTTAAAGAATTTGCCTTAAATACATTGAACCGGGCCCAAAAAACAAAAATATGAACAAAAAAGGAAAACAACAAAACAGAGTAGGGTGTTGAAGGGGGTTTCCCTGGGGAGGTTGTGTGTTTTCTGCAGGTTGTCAGGATGTCTGATCACAGAGGAAGGCTGTGCCTTCTGGCCTAAAGCCTGAGCTCCAAACCCCCCCATCTGTGAGGGGGCGGGCCTGAGCTACAATCACCCAGGAGACCCCAGGAGGAAGCTGCTGTCTGCTGGCCCTGGAGGATCCACACGGGACACCTCAGGGGAGGAGGGGCCCCGCTGCAGCCACAGACAGGGGGAAGAGGAAGGAGCGGGAAACATTTAGGGGTTTTCCCCATGCTGCATACAAAAAAGCCAGGGGAAACATTTGAGCGCAGCGGGTTGAACTGCCCGGGAACCAAAAAAGAGCCACTTTTGAGCACTCCGGGAATGCTTTCACCACAACAACCCCAAAGATTTTTAGATACCTGTTCAGTGCTGACACAAAAAATTTTTCCCAACAATAATAAAAATTTTCGACTGCTCAGAGACATTCATCTGCCAATGCCCTCAAACCAAGGGGGAAAATGAAATCAGGTCTTGATCATTTTCTCTGTTTCTAAAATATCCATGATCAATAATCAGTTGAACCCCCTTGAGCCTGATCTTTTTTATTCTGAGATCTTTTGTTGTGTCGGGACCCCGGTGATATAAAAATGGAGAAGAAAAAATGATGAAATCTTTCCTCCATGTCCCCTTCCCTGTCTGGAAAATTTCCCAAAGATAAGAAGTCCAGGTCCGGGGCCCCTTTTTGTTAAAATGAACAGAATAATAAAAACCATCTGTTTATGAGACCAAAATGTCCATGTTTTCATGCTGAAAGAGAACGGTTTCTGACCCCCCTCCTTTTCAGGGTGGACCCTTGGGGAGTCCGGGTTGAGACCAGGTCTGAGGAAGTGTAAGTGGGGTTTTTTTATTTGTTTCCCGGGAAAAACAAAGCAGCTCACATTCAACCATCTTTCAAAGTGTCAATCAATGATCAGGTGATAGATCAAAAACCCCTCCCAAGTTTTTGTCCTTTTTCTTCTTCCATCCGTTTCTGTGAATCACCATCAACAAAAAACACAGTAAACACAAAGATCAAATTTCTGACAACAACGGGAAGGTGATACGCTGAAGGAGGATCAGTCATACCCCATCCCAGACAGATTTGACGGGCCTCGGTCTTGTAGAAATTGGACTGGTCGCTGTTACGGGGAGGAAAAGGGGAGAGGAGCAGTTGATATATCAGTGAGTTAAGAGGAATCGGGAAGGGAAAGGGAAAACAGAAAAAAACTGTTTGTTTGAAGGAACAATCAGTCCTGGAACTTGTACCCTCTGATGGTGGTTATTTTTTTTTGGGACAATAACAGAGGACACATGCCCTCCTCCTCCTTTTTTCATCATCTTCCTCTGTCCCTGACAGACTGGGCAGTGTTGTGGACTGTCCTGGGGCCTTCTGCCCTTTCTACAGAGTCCCCCTTCCTTTTTGTTTCCCCCTTACAGCTTCAACACCACACCACTAAACCCCTTGTATCCTGGGTTTGTGTTCGGGTTCCCTTGGTTCCTCAGTTTTCTTGTAGAGGTAGCAGAGAGAGTCTCCTCCTGTTGGGAGAAACTTTCACTGTTAAAAGATAGTTCAGTCTGACATGTTCATCTCTTTCACCACACACCCCCCTTTTCAGATTCAGGGTTTAAAGTTTTTATTTGTTAAATTTTTCTAAATGTTTCCTTTGTAAATTTTTTTCCCCCTCTTCCAGCCCTTTCCCAAAAAAGATGGAAGTTACGATTTTTAAACAGGAAAAAAATGTTGTTGACTTTATTTTTTAAAATTCTAACCCAAGGATTTTGCCCTTTTCACATTAAAAGCATCATTGTGAATAGCAGGTTTTTTTCTTTCTCTGAATCTTGAGAAACGAGCTGATTTAGTTCAAACAAAAAATGCCGCCATAGTTTATCTGCAAGATCTGAAAAAAAAACAAAGATAGAAACTTGTCAAACGGGTCTTTCGGGAGGTTAAAGAGTTAGAAAGCCCCCTTGACTACTCGGGAAGATTTTGGGAGCCTCTTTTTAAATGAATTTTAAAAAAAATTTAAAAAAGACGAAAAAAAAAAAGATGAGGGGAAAACCAAAAGCTGATATTTGACAAAAACAAGAAGCTGTAAAGTTTTTTTATCTGTCATTTTTACAGTGTATACCGGTTTCCCTTCTTTTTCATGTTTTAAAGTGAATTCCTGGCTGCTGAAAATATTTTGTGTACTTTTACTGCTGATGTTTTTCTGCTTTTTCATTTTCACACTGCATCACATTTTTTTGACAGGAAAAAAAACCCAAAAAAAAATGGCTCGTTAAGAAGGAGAAAAATTTTGAAAAAAAACTTTGAAGCCCCCATTTGAGGTGAACAGAAAAGTGAATCCAAAGTTAACAGAGGAAAAACCTGGAGGTGACAAAAAAAACGGGAAAGGAAACAGGGTAAAAACCAAAAAAACAAAAGGAAACAGGGAAAAAGGCCAGGGGGGGCCCCAAAATTAAAAGGAGAAAAAGTGGTTAAACAACCAAGGGCAAGGAAACAACTTGGGGGACAAAACGAAAGGAAACGGGGAAAGGCCCAAGAACCGAAAAGGGGAAAGAAAAAAGGGAAGAAAAGGGGGAAAGATTTTAAAAACTTTAGGGTTTTAAATTTTGAAAACCCAAGCCCCAAAAACATTAGGGCCCCACACCCCCCCGGGGGGGAAACCCATGGTAAAGCCCTAAATGTTACAGGGACTTTTTCTTCATAAATTACAGAAGTGTTTATTTTGTAAAATGTAAAGGGGAAAATACTGCACAAACACAATTTTTTAGCCTTTTGGAATAAACTGGTGAGTTAAACTCAACTCAGTCTGAGGAACAAAAACCATTGAATAGATTCTGTGGGGATTTAAAAATAACTCTGTTCCTGGATTTTAAATTTTTAACTCGGGAAACAGAGTTAACTTGAACCCCTCCTGCTGTTAAAATATCATCCTACTGAGTGTAACTAAAGAAAATTTTTAGTTAATTTCATAAAAACCCTTTTTCCAAAAAGGGCATTAAATTTAAAAAATTTTTTTTAAAGGCTTTTTAAATTTAAAAAATTTATTCATTATTATATTATTTAGTTTTAGGGGAAAAATGACCAAAACACCATCCTGTTGTTTTTTTTGGTTTTTATTTTGGCAAATGCTTTTAAAAAATTAACAATAAACACTTTGGGGTTTTTTAAAAACTGAAAAATTTAACAGCACACGGGCAGCAAATAATGCCAATAAAAACATTAGTGAAGTTGTACAAAACCCCTAAACAACAAATATGCAAAAAAAATGCCCCGCAAATGTAAAAAAACTGACACATTTTTTCGGGTAAAAAATTTGAGGTAGACGAATACCATTTTTTACAGCTCAAGTATAAACAGTCGGGAGAAACCTATTAAATTTCGGGATTAGAAACTTTTATGAACTGTCTGATACAACAAAACGGGGAATCAAAAAACCTTTTGGGACATCTGGGGGAATCAAACCATTTGAAATATTTTAATCTTTTTTTCTAGAATCATTCACTCTGAGGGTCACTACTTAAAAAGAGGGAAGTGATCAGGAAAAAAATTTTTCATGCTCAATAAAAAACAAAAAAAAACCCTTTTGGAAAAATGATTGATGTTTTTTTTGCTGAACAGTGGTTCATGTTTTCAGTCCCAAAGTGCAAAAAAAAGAGTCCAACACAACCAGCCCACAGCTTTTCCCACCCACTGTGTGTCAAAAGACCATGGCTTCAGAATCAAGGTGAAGAGATTATTCATTCACTCATTATCTACCGTTTTAATCCTCTGTCGGGGGTTTGGGGGAGCTGGGATTCCGGGGGGGACTATGGGCGGGGGGCGGGCCCCCTTGACCCCAACGCGGGGTTGACACAAAAAGACAGAAAACCACCCCCTCACCCCCACAGGAAATTTAGGGGCACCCAAATTTTAACTCAACCAAAAGATTTTTTTGGTTTTTGGGAGGAAGCCAGAGAAACCCACACAGGCACAGGGGAGAACATGAAACTCAAAAAGGGAAGGGCCCAGACCGGGTTCAACCCGGGAACCTTTTGTTGGGGAGGCGAAGGTAACCACAATTTTTCAACTGTATAAAGAACTATATTGTTTTATAAAACCCCAAAACCTGCTTAGTTTTTTGGAAATGAGATAAAGGGGTTTTCATCGTTCAAAGGGGAAAAATTTTTTCTGTCTCTGTGTTGGTTTTTAAAAGGGGACCTTTTTGGGACACATTGTGTTATCAATGGGGGGGATCTTAATGAGACCCCCATGGTTTTTTTTAACAGTTTTGCCGGGCTTTTTACCGGGAGTTTCTTCAGTTGTATCAATATTGTATACAGAATTGTTCACAAAAATGTGTATAGGCTGAGAGAGGCCACTTACTTCACACTGAAAAATGTAAATGTGACTTGAATAGCTCATCAAAAGCACCAAAGGATGTGGTTAAGACTGATATGACAGAAGCTTTTGTCCAAGATAACATAAAGGCAGGAAAACCTGGGTCTTTGAAGTTTCTGTGGCAAGAAGATATGGCTGATGGGTTCCTTAGTGGTCAGAGATGATCCTCAAGGCTTTGGGATGACTGGAACAAGAGAGAAATATGTTACAAAAAATGCTTCTAAAACTCAGCAACAATCTACAGACGGTTTGAACTTCTGAATTTTAACAGAGGATCCCTCATTGTTCTCCTGACGCGTGAGATCTTTTGTGGGACGCTATCTTCCAGCTGGTTGTGGAGTGAGAAGATGAAGTAGCACCAGAAGAGAAGCCATGTTGCTGTCCCATCTCTGATAGGACAGAGGAAAGTGCACTTTTACAATTTTATTATATATATTAAGTAGTGTGTTTATGATATTGCTCAGTGCATTGTTCTAATGGTTTTATTTAAGATTCCAAATATTTACACATATAAATAACTATTAATGGCCCAGTCATTATAAAGCAATGTTCAGCCCTCACACTGTATCTTAATCATAGACTTATGGGCCTATTTAGACTCAGAGATGCTTTTAAAATAAATCAATAAACACAATAATTGATGATTGCTGATTGACTCACAATCGTACTACTATTCTGATGATAACTGTACCTGCTTCATCAGCAGGCCGATCTCTTCATTCAGAGCAGCTTAGTTGTTGTTTTAAGAGAGGCCTCAAATACACATACACAGCTTAATAATATGAACTGATTGGGAAATACTGTACTTCTTGAATTTTATCATCCACTTCCTGCTAAATCACATATTTTGTCTGTGTCAAGATACAAATCTCTCAAAATATGAATTTTTAAAATGTCCTGGCCCATCATCAGAGATGAAGAAACAATAGACTTGGAAATCCTCATCCACCTCTGTGCTCCTGTTGATTCATGGTGACTTCAGTGTTGTAGTCTCTGGGATAAGAAACTTCTGCTGATATACCATAACAACTCCACAGCCATAAACATGTTTACATCTTTTATTCATTTAATACCAGCCCTGACTGACTGCACTGAGAATCTGAGAAGCGTTTCCTCTTCCAGTTTAATGTACTTCTTCTTCCCTCCATGTTGTACTTCCTTGATCAACATGTTGGTTTGACATAAAGGAAGAAAAAATGTCACATGTCTGAGAATAACATGTTCAAGTTAAAGTTTTATCCCAACTACACACACTGTTGTAAAATACACGTTTCTCACCGCTGCTGTTCAAAACAGCAAGGCTACAGTTTATAAAGCTCAACTGTTAGTACGCATACTGGCTCAAACTGACTTCTTTCAGCTGCGCTTGCGCCATTGAGCCGGAAATTATACTCTTAAAACACCAAACGTACATGGATTTGCATTGTTTGGATGGATTTATTTCCAAAACAGTATTACATTACCTTCAAGATGCGCGTCGTCATTAATTTAGCCAAGCTTATCAAACAGTTTGTCATTACCATCATACAGACACACTCACACGCCACAGACAGTATGGCCGCTTCTATATTAACGTTAAGGTGAAAGCTAACAGCTCCACAATGGCAGCTAAGGACAGTTAGCTAACTAATGCCGCAGGGCTACTTGCTTCCCAAATAATGGAGTAAAAGCAATGGGGTTACGTTCAACATCAAGTTCGAGTCATTAAAGGCGCGGCTATATAAGTGGATAAAGTGAGAACAATGACAAAATATCACACATTTAAAAGTACTTTTTTATAAAAATCATGCTCTTACCAGCCTTGTGACTGATGTTCCTTGTGCTGCTCATGCCGCGATAAAATGCGTCGTGAACTCCAGGGACAGAGTTAAAACCAAGATCCTGAACACCTTGTGGAACAAGTCCAGAAATTCAACTCTGGCCTGCTGGTGTACACTCTTGAACACAAACTGTAGTCAGAGTTATAATAACAACTCCAGAAATGTAACTCTTTTCACACTTTTTTTGCCTGACTCAGATTTTAGTACTTTTGTGAATTTGCTGTGTTAGTACATGTAGTTGTGTACAGTTCAGCTGCTGTTGTCCTGGCAGTGCTGAATTCACCAACCCAGCTTGAATGGTCCTGAGTGCTGATTGTTGTAATTCATTTGGTATTTTTGAGAAGATTAGATATCATTAGTATGGGTTATGTTTTTGGTTGGTGTTAGGCTTTCAGTTATGATGGTTAAGGTTAGGTTAGGGTTAAGGGCAAGTGGAATGCATTATGGCAACATGTGTCCTCACAACTATACTAAGATGAGTGTGTGTGTGTGTGTGTGTTTTTGTCCTTTGATGTATCAACATTCTACAGCCTGATGTCTGAGGCTGCAGTAAGTGAGACACACAGTTACAGAGACAAGTTCTAGAAGTCAAACAGGAGCAGAAACAGTTGGACTGGACTTGCCCATGATTTAGGAAGAAAGAACCACTCAGATATTTCTGCACAATTATTGACAAGGAAGGGAGGAGCTACTGCTGTTACAAGGACAAGAGAAACTACAGGAAAGTCCAGATCACCTCCCAAGGTTTTCAGTAAGTAAGTCAGTACATGTTAGTAGTTCATGTCAGTGTTTAGTTTAGAAGTTAATTTTTTTTGAAATGTTTTGTCCAAATGATGTTTGTGAAATTGGGACAACAAGTAATCCATACCCATAAGCCCAGTGGTTTGATTGTGTGCTTATCATTCATGGACAATATTATTATATATTCTCATGGTTGCTCAACTTTTTTGGTGTGTGATGCACTGTAGTTTGTGTTAAAAGGAAAGGATTTCTAGGAAGTCTGTTCTGTCTGCAACAAGATCCTTTCTAAAAGAAATTCTAATGGAAATGATGGAGCATAAAATCCACAGTCCCTGTCCTGTGGAAAAGTTGACTTCAGAGTTGAAAAAGAAGCAAACATGAGGTTTAACTTCAACAGTCTGAGTAGATCAAGTTTCTATCTTCCAGGTATTTTAGTCCAAAATTCCTTTTTTTTTGTGTTTCTACACCTAATGTTTCTTTTCAAAAGCTGTGGTGGAGATGGAAACACCAGAGAGATGACATTCTGGGTAATAAAGACAAACATTTTGAAGATACCCACTTGATTTTGTTTAACAATGCTGATGAATTTTTGGGATTGGGCTTTTCCATTGCTTTGCACATAAGCTGTGATACTGGTATGTATTTCCA
Organism: Toxotes chatareus; assembly: GCA_016801885.1. Classification (NCBI taxonomy): domain Eukaryota; kingdom Metazoa; phylum Chordata; class Actinopteri; family Toxotidae; genus Toxotes; species Toxotes chatareus. The sequence continues at coordinate 18,643 of JAFBJY010000212.1, read as the reverse complement.
TTACAGCCTCACAGGAGATTAGCAGGAGTAGCTGTGCAAATGTGCACTGTGTTGGTCCTGCTTGCAGAGCCTGACCATTTGCCAACCTATGACATTCTCCTCCCTTTAGCTGTGTCTGCAGTCGCTGCTACACTCCTGTGTGTCTGTAATGTAGACTAGAGAAAAGCGCTATTCTTAATTCTGTTTTCAGCTCTCAAGACTTTTTGCAGCTTCTACTGAACCTCTGTGATCTGGGGTTTACTTTCACCCCTCTGTTCCAGTTTGGACTTTTCAGTTATCAGCCTTATTTCACTGTTTACTGATCATTTTCAGCCACATCACAGCTGTTATGTTACTACTAATGGTAAAGCAAACTTTGCAGTTTCTTTAAACTAGAAAAGAGTTGTAATTAAAATGAAATGTGTTTCTCTCTCAGTGAGTTAGCATCACTTTATTAGTGCTTCAGATGAACAAATCAGTTTGCTGTACTGCAGTAAAGTGGAAGAAACACTTGTAGCGTTCAGCACAGCTTTAGTAATAGTGGCTGTTCACAGCATGGCTTAATGAAATTACCTCCTGCAATGGAAAACACTATTTGTTGGAATGAGGAGTATATTGATTTTAGAAGTCACATTTCCAGGCCACTCACCTTCTGGCATATTTGTTTGGAAAGCTTGCTCTGTGGTTTTGGAAGCCCACGTGGCGTCCTTGTCTCTTGTGTGGTCCCCAGCTCAAATTCACTATATTCCCAAACAATATGTTTCACTTTTGAAAGCAAAGGAAACTTTTGTGTTGATGGTGATATATACCATTGACCCAACTGGAAGTTATTACCAGGACACTGGTAACTCTCTAAGAGTAGAAGGAGTTAATTTTAGAAACCTAGGACATTTTTTATGAATCTTGAATGTAGAAATGTGAATGCTAGCAGTAAGTTGAACACACACAACTCTACACACACTTTCAGCCTGCTCAGTTCTAACTCTCGTCTTTAGCTGTTTGCTCTTTTCTGCTGCACATACATGAACCAAAATATCAGCTGTGTTTGGGATAAAAAACCACTTTGTTCTTGTGTTTTTCACTGCATGGTGATTAAACAGAGTGTCTTTAAACAGGAAACCATCAGAAGTTAGAAATCCATGTCCTGTGCTCTGGTGCTGCACTGTCTCTGTCCATGGTGCTGATCCAGATTCAAAAGAGGCGCCTGTTTACTGTCCATACAGACCGATGTAAATCTCAAGGACAGTAGTATGGCTCCATCTATCTGCAGCTCACCAACTAATGTGTGTATGAACAGTGATTTACAGTACATAACCTTTGAAATTGTGTGTGTGAACATGAGCATGTCATAGAAGTTGTACTCTAGTTCATAAACAGAAGGCACCACACACATCTGCTGTTCACTGGATGTTGAGCTGAGGAGATTGAAAAATATGCTGACTGATTAATGTGAAGGAACATTTAGAATTCATGAGCCATTTATTCTGTTTTTCTTACTTTATCCTTATGTGTTGATTTGAGTAACTAGAACAAGCCCACATGCAGCTCAAGTGTTAAAGTGGGCTCCAGGATCTTTGTTTGTTCTCAGAGTTCACACTTCTGGGCTTCTGTTATCATTTCCATTCACCTTGTAATGTAGTCAGACAGCTGCTGTATCTGGAAGTCACTGTGAACCTCTTTCTGTATTAAACCAGACTATGATCTTTGCTAAACCTCTGTTTAGGTGCAGAACTGCATCTAAAACACCTTCAGTTCTACTGAGCTAACAAGCAGACTTTAGCAGATTAAGATGGAAATTCCAGGTTTGGTCATTAGGTTGTACAACACCAAATATGTTCAGGATACAATGATGTTTATCAAAGAAATATCTGTCAGCTCATCAACAACACATCTGTCGGCACATCTGGAGAAGAACACAGCTATGAGAAATGAGTCATGGACATGAACCAGATTCAGACATGTTGGACCACTTCAGTCCATCTGAACGTGTCTTAGAATATATTGGTTTAATACATGTATCTGTTTCTGTATGGGGACAGTTTGTTCTCTTAGAGATGCTCCATGCTCTGATGCAGGATCTCCAGTGTAAGTGAAGTATAACTAATGCTCTCAGGTTTTGTTTTCATAGCTTCACTTTTACCTTTGGGACATCTTTGTCTTTATGGCTTTTTGATGGTGATTGTTAGAGTAAGAAGTAGCAGAGGTTCTCAAATCTTGGAGATCCATGATTTCTGAAATACTGTACATCTGTACATGAAATCAAGTTGCCTTCAATCAACCCTTAGGACTGGACTTCTTATTTGAAGCTTGAAGAACCCCTCCCAGCATCATCACACCTCTCCAGCAATTTTCTGCAGGACGATATAAATATAGAAATAAAAGTGTTTATAAAAGTTCTGAAAACACAAACTTTCAAAGTTGCAAAAATAAAATAAAACTGAGGAGCGACAAAAGTTCTTTTCCCGTTCTTCCATGGTCCTTACTCTCTGCAGAATGTCTGAAGGTCCAGATCTGTAGAGAAAGTATCACACAGAGTTTCATATAAAAGGGTCAATATGCAATGTCGTAGACTCTAAAAGGCGTCTCCATGACAAACCATTTTTTGTTTATGGTGCATCAAAGAAAAATAAAACAGAGAAAGGTATAAATGTGCAAGTGAGAAAGTAATGTCCGGTACACATAGGGATCGGACTACACCGCAAGATGACTAGAAGTGGTAGGAATACGAATTTATCAGCTCGATCCTCGGCTTTTAAAAAATACAAAAAACAAATAAAACATTTAGTTTTTTCTAAGAGGTTACAGTTTGGACTGAAGCTATTCATTTAAACGTCTTATTTTAAAAATTATTTAACGAGGGTTTCTCTTGTTAAAAGTGACTCCAGAGCTGCTGGAAGGTCTCAACTTAACGCAGTCAGACTACAGTAAGAGAGTATCTGAATCATAAAAAACAGCTGTTGACAACAAAGAGTTGTACGCAGGTCACTCACTATAAATACTTACAGATTTAGTAGAGCGCCCTGAGCGGTGTTTTGGGGGAGCGGATACGTCTGTCGGAGTGTGCAGACGAGACAGCGGGGACGAGGATTTTGTGCCGACCGTCCGTCGGTCTAAAAACCGTCTGAGACTCCGCCATGTTAAGCGTCAACATCATTTATTTATTTTTCCAAAACCAAAAAGAAACGCTGCTTAGGGTTAGCCTCCTTGTTTCTACCGTGCTCAAACTTTGAAATGAATACCGGCTAGGAAGTGAGGGGACGTGCCAGTTAGAATTTTCCGGTAATGTTTAGACAGAGCGCGCCTCCCGAGGTCAGAGCCGTAAGTATCATGTAACTTAATGAGAATACATTTAAAGAGTAATTCCCACGTATATATTTTAAAAAGTAAATGAATTCAAATAATGATTCAATTATTTTTGTGTGTGCATGCATGTCCACAGAATTTCAACTTCCCCTCTTAAGGATTTTTCCTCTGAAAACATCCCATCTGTGAGTTTAAAATAATATTATTATTCAAGCATAAGTATGTTTACAGAACCTCAACCTGCCAGTCCAGTCAATCAGCAGCCTGAAGTTGATACATCAGACAAATGGCTGAAGATCTGGGAGCCCTGTGCAATTTAGAAGAGGATTTCAGTCTCACGGCTCCGCTTCTGATTCTGGCTCCTGGTTCTGGTTCCAGTTCGGTTCCGCTCCCACCATTCTCAACATCGGAGGGATCATAGAGCACCTCCACAGTGGTGAATATCATTATCAATGTCACCTAACATTTCACTTCCACTCTTGGTTTAAAAAAAAAAAAGAAAAATAGATTAAGAGTTCATAGTTATTCTCGAAGAGTATTAAGAAATTGTAGAAGAACTGAATAATCTTCTACCTGTTTCTGAAATAAATCTTCAAAATGCTGGTGCCAGAAAATTCTAGTGCAAGAGAATTACTTTCAACCCTTAGAAAATGCTCTCCAGCATCTTTTGCTTTATCGTTTACGCCAGCAAACCCTGAACATATTATTTCCAGCCCTTGGAAATGTCTTCAAAGCCTCACCTCCCCTAGCTCACCCGTCATGCGACGCATGCATGCAACTTCCCAGTACCCTCATCATCAGAGACCTCAGCACCGAGGGGGGAAATTTTAGATCCCCACCCATTCCTCCCCCTCCATCCACTTCCAGAACGATGACCTCACACGATTTAACAATGTGGAAATAAGATGCCTAAGCCTAAGCCTCCTCCCGAAATGTACCCGATCTTGCACAATTTTACATATAATGCTATGAGCATCCTCCGAGATCTGGATAGGAACTTTCTTTACTTGCACAGAAGTACAGGCGAAATTTCGTTAAATGAATTACAGCCTCCGGGCCGCAGCAAAATAAGTTTATGCATTACCACGCTTTCCTGAAAGTTAATTTGCAAGTTGCAATACATGGCATTTGACACACTGGTCAGTCATCATATACATTGCGTGACTTTTGTACACAGTACACATGGAAACATGCTGGAATTTTTTTCATGGACACATAGGGAGGGGAGGGTGGGGGTTACAAAAGATAAGGTGCGGAGGCAGACGGTAGATGGGGGGTGGGTAAGGAGGGAGAGTGTGTGCATCAGTCTATGAGAAGTGTTTGCGATTTGTATGACCTAGACTGTCGGGATGTTTACAGGTCAGTTCATCAGTTGTCCTTGAAGGAGATACACGGCTGTATAGGAATTTGATAGGAGCACAGCTGCAGAGCTATTCTTCTAGGCAGGGAGGGGGCGAGGGACAGAAACAATACAGCCAATATGCAAAGCAATTTTATCGATCCGCGTTGAATTTATCTAGATCAGTAGTCAATCGGACTGGTATCGGTGCTCATCATCCCTGCAGATGCATGGAGTAGCTTCGACATCTCCTCAAGCTTGACAGACAGTCCCTTCACCCGATCTCAACAGGTGTTCGGACTGTCTTCCGATGTTATCACTTGTCTCTGTTCCTCCTCAGATCGGGCTGAGATGTCACTGATCAGTCCTTGATCCGAGCCATCTTCTGATAGAATTCCAATCAGAGTATCCATGAACCCGAGGTGCTGTTTTATCTCAAGGCTTGCGGAGGTAGTGCCAATCTGCCAGCAGCGGTTTTCCAATTCTCCTGATAGATCAGGGCAACACCCAGGCCAATCAGTAGTATCCCTGCTATCAATGTCCAATAGATAAATAGATCCTCCACGTCTTCCAGGGACAGCGCTTCCCAGGCATACCAGACGCCCAGGAATCCCAAGCATCCGGACCCATACCCATAGCGAATGTCCCTCAAGGCAGAGTGGTTCTCCCGGTGATTCTTTTTCTTGTGGCCAAAAATTTTTGTCCAATGCACTGAGTGACCAGTTAATAAGCTCCATCTCAAAAAAATATATCCTAAGAGTAGCAGAGCAGGGTGCTCAGGAAAGAAAATCACAAAGGCGAGACAGAGAAACAAAAAAAGCAAGCTAAGAAGAGACAGTAGGAGCAGTCAGAAACACGTCTGCACTCTCTCAGAAGCAGGGGAAGTAGAAGGACTTCCTGCATTTGAGGGCCTGCTAGAAAGGTTAGTACAATCCTCACGCAGATATATAAGCCTCAGGGGATAACCTGGAATTAATCGTCCCAGGTGGTGAGAAATCCCAGAGGGGTGTCAAACGAAAACTTCACAAAACCTTAGACTGTGAAATCATCCGAAAGAAGAAAGCGTCATCTGTATGTGGCATACAATAGTGATGATCGTCTCCTGCCGCCATCTGCCTAGCTTACCTCACAAAAACCCGTATGCGTTGTCAGCGAGGCTGTCGAGCGAGGGAGAGAGTTGCAGTATCTCGCAGGTCTGAGCGAACAAACTTCCGTGACCTTTAGCGATGTTGGAAAATTTGAAAATATTCTCAGATGTAAATTTTTGGTCTTTCACAGAACTACAGGACAGCGTCCTCTCTCTCATTTTGAGACTGACTTTTCAGATCATTCAAATCCTCTGTTTTTTTACTTTTATTTCAAAAATCATTACTACGGCATACTTAATCTGAAAAGGTTTTCTGGGTGCTAGAGATGTTTGTCAGTATTGTTACAAGACCTTTGAAAACTCTCACACGCACAGCTGCTCGGGCTACTGCCCCATCTGCTGTGACCTCTGTCCGTTGGAGAGGATCGTGTATACTGCAGCAGGACGTGTTGTACTTTGTGCTTTTCAGACACAAAGAACCTCAGCAGAGGTGAAAAGCAAATCAGTACTTGCAAAATGATTAAAAAGATGTAGGGATTGCAAAAATCTGTACACTGTTCAGTTTACACTGTCAATAAAAGTCTCACACCTGTCAACTCTAAAGATGTGTCACATCTGTGGGGAAAAAGTAGCCCTCGAGCAGCCTGAGCAACGGAGCAGCACCAATGCTACATCCAGCCTCTCCTGCCAGTGACAGAGCACAGTGAGAAATTTATTTTTTATGATTTTGAAACGTTTGTAGACAAGGAAGGGGTGCATGTCCTTACTTGGTGTGCACCAAACGTGGAAGGGTAAAGAGGGCCTCTCTAGGTTTTAGACTGTAAGTGAGACTTTCTCCTGCATTTCAGGGAGACCTCTTTACCAAGGGAGCCACGTTTATAGCTCACAATGCACAAGGTTTTGATAGCTACCTGATCCTCAACTGCATGACAGAACTGGGTTACAAACCTTCTCACGTCATCATGCACGGCAGTAAAGTTCTGAGTTTTCACAGACCCTGATTTCCGTTTAAAATTCATTGACTCCTTATGTTTTTCTCACCATGTCTCTAAACAGCTATGCCCAAAGCCTTAGGTTTTAGCGACCAGAGCAAAGACACTTCCCTCACAGGTTCAGCTCAAAGGAGCACCTGAGATACGTCAGACCCCTACCCTCCTCCGAAAAATTATGGTAGAACACATGACAGGCGCATCAGCCAACATAGTTTAACAGTTGGTATGAAACAGCTTCTCAGGGCATCTTTCACTTTGAAAAGGGAAGCCCTGAAGTACTGTAAAAAACAATGTAAGCTATCCTGTTAGAGGGATGTGCCAGATTCAGGAACCAGTTTCTCAAAGATACTGGGGGTGGACCCTTTCAGCAGCGTGACTATTGCCTCTGTCTGCATGAAAGTGTTTTCACCAATTTCCTGCCCCTAAATCCTTAGCCAGTGCCTTCACCTGCCTAATTCTGCTCTGCCCCTCTCCTGCCCTGCTGCTCAGCCACACCCCTCATCAGCCCAACTGCATGCACCTGCTGCTGTCACACCTGCTCACCATCTCCAATCAAGCCAGTATATATGCAGCTTCACTCCTCTCACTCATTGCCAGATCACCCGATAACTACAGGTGTCAGAGTAAAACTATTCAAGCGCCTCCATCCAGTGGTTAGAGTGGGTAGCATTGCACAGAAAACAGAATTTATCCAGCATACGTTGAACAGAGGTGAAAAAACAAATCGGCCGCTTACTTTGTAGATGGTTATGCTGAAATTGAGTGAAAAGTACACATGGGAGTTTCTAGGATGCTTTTATCACGGTTGCCCTACCTGCTTTCAACCTCATGAGACATGCCCTTTGACAGGAGCCCCCTATGAAGCGCTGCATGAAGCTACATGCGAGAAATTACAAAGACTAAAACCGTTTACAGCGTCCGTCGACGATCGTCATGAGAGAGCATGATTGGTCAGAGATGAAGCGTTCTCATCCTGGGGTGAAAGCATTTCTCGAGCAGCTTTCGAGCCCTGAACCTCTCTCCCCATGTCAAGCTCTTTAGAGGCAGGACCTGCGCTGTGAAGTTGAGACACACACGGCTGCCTCTGTGGCGAAAACCGTGCGGTATGTGGACATGACGTCTCTGTCAGCTTTCCATACCCACTAGGCCACCCCTACCATCATATCCAAAGACTTTGATGACCCACGAAACTACTTTGGGCTCATCAGCGCCATCATCTACCCTCCCTCGCGGTCTCTTTTTCCCGTACTGCCTTACAAAACATCTCAAGGTAAATTGGTGATTCACCTCTACGCCGCGTGTGCTGAAACAAACAATCAGACATCCTCTTGCAAACACGATGATGAGGCTAGAGCGTTGACCTGGGTGTGGGTCAGCGTTGAATTTAACAAAGCTCTGGATCGGGGTTACAGTCGCTGATTAATGAGGTGTGGCACTTGACAGATGTAGCGATTCCATCTTTGTCAACTACATACATACTTTTTGAAAAGGAAAGCAGGGAGGCTTCCGGGGTACCCCCAGAGATGTGTGATGAGGAAAGCCAGGAAAAGTACATCAGAGACTACTGGCTCCATCAAACATTCAATTAGACGCCATAAAAAATAGAATCAAACCCAAGTTTGCCCAAAGAACCAATATGACAAGAACTGAGATAGTCAGTGAACCGGAGCAGTTTTTCCACTTCACGTTTTCAGAACAGTACCATGTCAAGTACTTGGCCTTCCTCAGTGAAAAATTGCTATGGTTCAGTGGAAATACCACTGAACGATGCGTTGTACCCCCGGCAGATCAATAATGTTTTCTTCATCGCGCCTTCACCACCGCCCTACGCTTTGATCTCAAGTTGTCTGGGTATCTGGAACAATTAGGAGATAAGATAAGAGAATCCTTTATTAGTCCCTCAGTGGGGAAATTGCATAAGACAAGGTCCTCTATACCGACACCGACAGCATGATTTATTAAATTGAAAGAGGAGAGTCCCCCTTGGAACTGGGTAATTATCTGGGGATTTGACGGATGAGCTGGGAGGTGACAGCATTCAAGAATATACACGCCGCTGGTCCCAAAAGTTACGCCTACCAAACTAGAAATAGTAAAAGGTAGTGATACGCGGCGTCAAGGTATCACTCAGACCCGAGTGCAGCGAGCGAGTCAACTTTTGATACTGTGAAAGAGCTGGTGGAAGGTTATTTGGATGAGTCTAGGGAGAGGAAGGGGTGATTCATATCCCTCAGCACAACATTGCTCGGGATAAAAGAGACTGCTGCTGAAAAATTCAGCATTTCAGAAAAAGTTTAGAGTGGTGTATGACAAAAAGGCGTCTGTCTGAGTCTTTTGAAGACAACAACCTGTTTCCTCGAGCAGAGAGTCATTTGATTATTCTGGGCGATGTTATTTTCAGGCCTCTGACCATCCCGAAGTGGTTAGAATTTTCACACAGTACAGACATCATAGACATATATGGCGTCATGATGCTCACTCAAAATGTATTTCATCGAGGCAAATACAGCCGCACCATCAGCCTAAACAGTAATTATATGGTGCTCTTTAAAAATCGTCTGGATAAATTATAGGTGAATGTATTAGCTCATCAGATCTTTCCGTCCCAAAAAGCCTTTTTTCTGGAAAGTTTTGAAGACACCGTCAAAAGACCCTCACAGCTATTTAATCGTCAACCTTACACCCACCTGCCCAGAAAGTTACAGACTGACAACGGGATACTCCCGGTCAGTGGCTGACGGTTTCGTTCCAAAACCCAGATAAATTGCTCCTCCTCCACCATGTTGACCCTTATAAAAAGAATGGTCCCTTACTCAAAGCTCTGTACCTGGCTTCTACGCCTCAGAAACATCGAGATATTCTAGTTCACTCCTTGCGGGACTTTCTCAATGCCTCGTGTGAGATCGTAGTCAATCTTTTGAAAGGCAACATTCCCTCTCATCTCAGCAATACACAAAACTAAAGAGACAGGAAAAATTATCAGACTGTGTAAAGTGTCAGATTTTGTGCAATATGTTTGTATATTTTTTCTAAGTGTGCAAATCCATTGTGTTCAGTTTTATGTTCTGCTTATCCTAGACCTGATTCTCTGTTTGCTTCTGTATCTCACTCACCCCTCCCAACTCCTCACACACACACAGCTCCACTATCTCCTACACACACACCTCTACTCTGCCACATGCACACTCCTGCATCGTTCCCCATGCTGCTCTCCCACATACACACACTCACACACGCTGCGCTCCCTTACTCTGTCTCTCAGGAAGCTCTCTGTCAGAGCACAGCCCATTTGCAACTGTGGGTGTCCTTGGCACCACCACTAAACCTCAAAGGTATAAGTCCCTCTGTCCCGTACATTATTCCCCATTGTTCCCCATATATACAGATGACCATGCTCCTGTTGCTCCCCTTGTGACTCCCAATTTTTTACTCATCTGTGTATGCTCCTGTGAATGTGCTGTACTCATGTCATACTCACTCCTGTCATACCTGTTGCTAATTTTGAGGTAGTGTCAAAAAAGTTTTTAAGAGAGCAAATGACAGAAATTCAGGTCCCATTGAAAATAAAATGCGTGTGAAGCGTATTTAAAATGGACAAGCAATGATACACGAGATAAGCAATGATCCCAAGAGAAGGCGAAGCCAAATTCTAGGAAAAAGACACAAATTTGAGCGTAGCAGTTGGCGCTGGCTAAAAGTGCACCAACCAGACAAAGGAAAATGAAAAAAAGACATGCCAATTCATGCCCAGTAGTGTCCTTGGGATGGGTACAACCCCAGGTATATAATATGATGTATCTTTTGAGATTTTCAGATGCTACTGCAGGACTTCTCATGCTTGTAGACTATGTGTTTGTAGAATAAAGCTTTCTGGACTCAACCTCTCTGATCTCCGGCACCTGATTGACTCTGTGCATTTTTTCTCTGAAGAAGATTTGAACACTTAGAATTTTTAAGAGAAGACAAAAAGCTTAAGAGATAAGATTAAGGTGTGGGGACTCAGCAGGACCTGGACCCAGCTTCAACTGGCCCTTGACTGGGTCTATCGCCTCAGCCTGAAAATCCACATCAACTGCTGGCGGACAGAAAAGTGGGTTTTAGCTTGTAAAAAGCAAGTGTTGAAAGAAGCAGATGGGCAGATTTCTTTTCTGTCTCGAATCTTCTACTTCTATCAGACAGCGAAGAGGATTTGGATGTTCAAATGAGGGAGATTTTAAGTGAGCATAGATTGAGTTCTTATGAAAAAATTAAAAAAAATACATACGTGAACAGTGTAAATGCGTCTCAAAAGCGGACAACATGCCTGGCCTTTGGCAGGGGGAAGACCAAGTAGAGAAGAAAAGTCAGTCTCCCGATGGATTAGATCACTGGAAGAGAGAGAGGATAAAGACAGGAAAAACCTTCTGCGTGGATCAACTTTTCCCCATAAATGTAACAAATGACTCATACTCTGTCCTTTTCTTAATAAAATCTTTATTCATCAGTGTTCACAAGTATACGGTACATTTTTTTTAATTATGCATTTTATAAGGAAAAAAAAAATGGGGAAGAAAATAAATCAATAAATGGGATCATCTGTATCAATCTTTAAACATTTGAAAAAAAGCAAGTCAGGTGGGTAAAAGTACAGGGTGAAGACTTTCGGATACAGAGTTTGTATTCTTTCACAAAGTCAGAGACAGTCATCATTTTGGATGCATCCTGGTGGTACAAAAGACAGTACACGTCGAAACAATAATCCATGAGCCCACGCTGGCAGAGAAGATAAATGCAGTTTGGCCACAGGTGGTGGATGGGGGTGTTGAAGCTGTCAATTGGTTGAAGCTGTGGGTATAATATCTCAGTAGATCGGTCTTCCAAAACTGCAAGATACTTGAAGGAGTAATTAGCAAAGTCAAGGGGCAGACCGTAAGAGTCGAAAAAAAGGTGGTTATGCCATTTTCTTCCAGAGTTAAAGCCAGCCAGTGTTCACCAAGCATGTGAGACGGAATGTGTGTTGATGATAAAGTCACGCGGGGTTCTGAGCGACAAAAGTCAGCAAGGGGAGCTGGTCGAGGCCCTGCATACAAAACACATCACCCAACAGATGATGCAAAAAAGATTTTCCAGCTAATGATTATCCCTTTTTTCTTTTTTTTTTTTTTTTTTTTAAGTTAATAATAATCCACCAGCACCTGTCATTTAGAGTTGATTTCCAAAAATGGAATCTTAACAAGCGTACACAAACAGAGTGGTAGTGTGTGGGCAGGGGGAACTCTGAATCTCATCTCAGTCTTAGATTTCCATTGGAAGCGTGGGACAAAGCGTTGTTGTCTTCTCGAGTTTTGATTGAATACAAACAAAAGAGTAACCTTTGTTTAAATTCTTGAAAGCAGTTGATGCTCAGAGGTAAAAAGCTTTGAGATGCCTCCCAGTGGCCATGAACATGTAAAATTCTCCCCTATTTCTTTATATTTATTTCATCTCATAATATACGTCTTGGGTGGGTGGGGTGTAGGAAGTGACATCGGACTTATCGGAGAGGCATGAATGTAGGGGTGGGGTGGAGAAGTGATGTCAGAAAGGGGACCGGGGGATCAAGTGGGAGGCGCATAAGTGACATCATAAACAGGGCGGAGACTCAGGCCCACGTGGTCAGACCACATGGTCAGGTCGATCGGGGGTGGGGGGAGGGTTTGACAGAAAGGTGTACTCTTACTTTCTTATGAGATCCTTTGGTTAATGCACCTGTGCACATTTTATTTCCCTTATCAATAAAATCTCTGCCTGAGATCATCTCTCCTCCATATGTCAGATCTGCTGCTGTCAGTCAGGAGAGATTAACATTTTTGTGCCAAACCTCATTCAACCTCTGATATTTTCTCTTTTTCTTTGAAGATGACATCTCAAATAAAATGTATTCTTTTAATAATTGTCACTACACTTCAAAACACATCATGTGCTTTAACCTCTAAATGATATTGAACTGCTTTACTCTGGAATGCAACACTTTTTTAGTTTATCAGGCTCAGCACTGAACCACATTACCTTCATTATTTTTTTCTGGTTTCTATGAACAAGTGAAGGGTCATCAGATGTGACAAATTCAATGTGACTCCTGCTGCAGGAGGTTGTTAAAAGGATGAGACAGAGAGAGAAAAACCAAAGCTAATTTCAGAGTGTGAAAGTACAAAGATGGTGTGAAACTTTTGGAGCTGCTCGTTTTTCTTCTCTGACATGTCAGTTTTTAGAACAGCCTGCTCCAGACAGACATACATCATTCACCATGTCAAACTCCTTCCATTTCATAGTGATTGGTTTAACTGTTCTTCAAGGGAAGTTCAGTGACTTGGAAATTCTCTTGTATCCAGCCACTGATTTCTGCTTTTCAATCCCATTTTCTCAGAGACACTCAGTGTTGTTCTGTCTTCATGGTGGAGAGTTTCTCTGCTTACTCACCAAAAGCTGGATCCTCCAGATGCAGGTGTATTTATACTACAATCACCTGAAAGCCCTTGGCTGCACACAGTGATCTCCAATTATCTAATTATGTGACTTTTCAAACCAACTGGCTTCACCACTGATGATTTAGATGTGTCCTGAAAGTTTTCTGTTTTACATTAATAATGAATTCAGATCACATTATTGAGATCTGTTTAACTTTGTCATTAAAGGGACTTTTTCTCTGTTTGCGAGTGTCAAAGAAATTAAATTAAATTCCCTTTGATTCAATGTTATGTTGTTGTACAACATTGAATCAAAGGAATTTAATTTGAATTCTAAGCAAATGAAACACCTGCACTTTAAATCAACAACTACACAATGACATAAACATTTAACAGAAAAAAAGAAGAAGAAAAGTATTAATATTTAGATTTTAGTGACAGTTGTTGTCTCTCACACACTCCTTCTCTCTCTGTTCTGGCCTCTTAAATAAGCGTGATAACCAGTGATAGTTATTTCTATGGTAATTCACCAAAAAACACATCACACATACTTGGGTCATGAAGCTGGAGATCAGATTTCTGGCCATGAACAGGGCTCAGTAAACTAGAGTTTATGTGTGGTTCAGTGTAGCTGCCTGAAAAACTCTCCACTTGTTCAATGAAGTGATTCAGTTACACTGACATTAAACAGCTGTGAGCTTCAGCCAGTGGGATGTGAAGAGGAAGCAGCAGATGAAACACTGTTCTTAAAGGCGAGTGACATACAGTGGCTACAGGAAGTATTCAGACCCCTTGTCACAACTGAACAGTGTTGAACCCAAAAGCACAACTCAAGCGGGTCGATCAAAACAACGTCTTTATTTAACAAAGTAACAAATGATAATCACCCGATAGAGAAAAAAAACAAAAACAAAGTATCAAAAAGAACACAAAATCACTCTTACGAGAAACTCAAAATCACTTTCGGTCGAGGAGAAAACAACAAACTCAAAACAAGGCAAGGCAATAATAAGATTGGTCAAAGTACAAAAGAACACAAAATCACTCTTCTAGGAAACTCAAAATCACTCGGTCGAGGAGAAAACAACAAACTCACAACAAGGCAAGGCAATAATACGATTGGCCAAAGTACAAAGAACACAAACAACCTGACATGGAGATGAGAAACACGAAGTAAGCGCTGGTTCATTTGGCATAAGACAAAGACGAACTGGCACGGAACAGGGGAGACGCAGACTATATATACACAACAGGTAAGGGGGAAACAGGTGGAAACAATTAGGGCGGGAAGACAATCACAAAGGCGGGAAACCAGACAAAGGCAGGAAGTAAAGTGGGATAAAGAACATAAGGACAATGATTTCAAAATAAAACAAGAAACCCACGAGACAACATAAACACGAGACAAAGGCATAACTTAACATAATTTCACAGGTATGACACCCCTTCAGTTTTGCAGACTTCACTGTTGTAGATTTAATTTTAAATAGATAAAATCAGCATTTCGTTAATCAGTCATTATAGACTGAAAATGGGCCTGATTCACATTTGGTTAATTATCTATTTGAAATTTATTTGCTTTGTCACTTAACAATAGGATGAAAAAATACAGCACAGAAACTTCTCTCTTCACCATCTTTTAGTGGAGGCGTGGTACAAAAGTCATGTTAGGAGCCGACAGTCTCTCCCTCCTTCCTCGTGTTTCTGGGAGAACCTCCCTAGTGTTTCTTGTTTGTCCCCTGTTTGTCTGTGTTCTTGTCTGTGTGTGTGTAGGCCTGGGTGTGGTTGACTTACTTTGGGTTTCCTCCAGAGCTCCTGCTCACCTGTCTGCAATCACCTCATCAGCCACACCCTCAGCCTGCAGTGTATTAACACCACTTCTTCTCTCCACACCATGTTGTCAGTTCACAGTAGTGTTAATACTCCTGTTAATGATAATGTTTGATGTGAGCAGGTGGATAAAGCTCAGTATTGATTAAATGGAGAAGCTGAATTCTCCCTCCACCTGTGTCTGTGACACAGAGTCTGACACTTCACATTCTACTAGTGAGAGACAATAAACAGTGTGTCCCACTGCTGATCACTATAAACCTCCATTTCTGTCAGGAGGACATATGAACTGGACTCTCTCATCCTATCGTCCTTTGCTTTTTCCTTTACCTTCAGTAGCAACTTTCAAATACACTTTAACATTTGTTTGACATAGTTTAATTTGATGTAATGTTGTAAACAAATGATGTACACAAATATTTAATCAGTTTACTTAGTCCTGTTCTATCCCACCACATTGTGTCCTCTCAGAGATAATGATGCCATCCATTAGTTTCCTGATACAAATCTATTTAACCTGTTATAAATCAAAGGGCAGGTGAATTTCTGCTGTTTAGAAATAATGAATGAACTTGACTCCACTGAATGAGAAAGCTCACTGTTGTTCAGTTCTTGTGTGGTCTGAGGTTTCCTCCTGATCCATGTTCTATCACAGAGGTGAACCATGCACTTCAACACAAGACTTGTGATACACAGTGGCATGCTGGGAGAGCTTCTAAAACAATATGAAGACAAACTAAAGACAGAAACAACAACACACGTGTGCTTAGTTCAAGAACCAGACCAGAGAGTATAGGAGCATGATTGAGGGACTGCAATGTAATGCTTTGAGTAATTGTGCATGTGAACTTTTCTGAGGGGTGGAGATGCAAGTATAGCTCTGAGGTGCAGTCATGCCACTTTGGTCAGAACCTCCCACAGCTCAACCTGCACACTGGCATGTACTATACAAAAGAAGAAGACAGGCTTTTTGCACAGAATCAGAATCCAAGCAACAAGATGCATTTGCCATTTGGACTCACATGGAACCAGTCCTGAAAGATATTACGCTTCAAGTTTCCAAAAGTTGATACAATTCACTTTTGGTCAGATGGCTTCAACAAGCAATACAAAAAAGAAGAATAACTTTTCTCTCCTCTGCAATGTCCCTCCAACTCTAGGTTTAAAGAGAACAACCTGGAACTTCTTCCCCACCTCACATGGGAAGGGAGCACCAGATGGCATGGGAGGTACTGTGAAAAGGACTGCAGACAGCCTTATACTGTGGGGGGAATGACATTGTGAATGGGAATATTTTTCCATGATCAGCATTAAAAAAAAAGTCATGAATGATAAGCACACAATCAAACCGCTGGGCTTATGGTTATGATTACTTGTCGTCCCAGTTTCACAAACATATCATTTGGACAAAACATTTCAAAAATTAACTTCTAAACTAGACACTGACATGAACTATTAACATGTACTGACTTACTGAAAACCTTGGAGGTGATCTGGACTTTCCTGTAGTTTCCTCTTGTCCTTGTAACAGCAGTAGCTCCTCCCTTCCTTGTCAATAATTGTGCAGAAATATCTGAGTGCTTCTTTCTTCCTAAATCATGAGCAAGTCCTGTCCAGTCCAACTGTTTCTGCTCCTGTTTGACTTCTGAACTTGTCTCTGGCTGTGTGTCCACTTGCAGCCTGTGACATCAGGCTGTAGAATGTTGATACATCAAAGGCAAAAAAACTTTCACCATCAGCTTCCTACTTGATTCAGGTGACAGGTGTAACTGTTATCTCAGTGTGATGCAGAGAAAGAGACCAACATACAGCAGGACTCTGTGGATTTAAGGTCTAAGAGCACAATTTAAGTTGAACGAGATCTAAAAAAAACATGAGTCAAAAAGATTCTCTGTGCAGCAGCTGATCTGTTGCAAAACAACTAAAACTGTCTGTGGCAATGGAGATAGTGAATATCACTCCTCACTTTCAATAAAGAGGTGAAGACAGAAAATAATGTCTACTGCAAAGTCACATGAAAACCAGAGTGTGAGGAAAGAGCACATTACTGTATTGATCAAAAACAAAGATCTGATGGACAAAACTCTTCTCAAAGGTGGAATGTAGGTGGTGCAAAGCACAGAGAGCAGAGAGAGATGAAGAACCCTCTGAAGCCAGTCGTGGAGTCCTTGAAGGAGGACTTATTATGGACTGACAGGAGACAGAAAGACACTTTACAGTCATTTCTACCAGCAGCTATCGGACGCATAGCTGTGCATCGTTTTTTTTTTAATCCTCCATGAAAGCTGTGCATGCACAGTGCTCACACACCCAATGCGGAGAGGAGAAGTTTGGCAAGTGGGGAAGCTCCGAGTGCAGGTGTGTCACAACTACTAGTAACATTACTGTGAAGCCCAATAACGTTATATAAACAGAGCAGCAGCTCTGCTTTCTCTCCTGATCCCTCAGGCGTGTCTGTTAATCACTGGAAACAAGGTTGCTGATAATATGCTCGATATAGAAATAGTCCGTGATAGTAGAAGTATGTGTATGTGGTAGAGAGAGAGAGAGAGAGAAGTAAAAACCTAACAAACTCACTTCAGTCCAGTTCTATTGCAGGGAAGCAGCTGAAGTGAAGGCTGATTAGCTTTTAGCATAACGTTAGCCCACGGTCCGCTTCCTCCTCCTCTGGCTCAGACGCTCAACCAGACTGTAGCAATGGACCGGCAGGATGTGTGTTATAGTGAGAGAACAGTGTGTGTTTGTGTGGAAGCTACATGAGAAACTCTACAACTCACAACTACTAATGTTTGTGGCTGCATCATAAAGCCTACATGAACTGCATGGTGTTCAGGGCTCAATAGTCTCTCCTACTGCTATTGTACTATGTTTTCAGCTATAGTAACATTAATCTCATTAGTAATATAGCAGCTAGTTTTTGTGAATGACTTTAGGGTCCTGCTATCACATGTTGTATTTAAATATAACATTTACATAATAAAAATCAACTACAAACTTCACATGCTGTAATAAATTAAGCATGATAAGTTGAATTATATATGTAAACATGTATTTACACTTTTAACTCTCTCTCTTTTCAAAACCCTCATTGCAGATGAATAGACTTACGTTATTTATTTATTTATTTATTTAATTGATTTTCAGTTAACTTTATAGAGATGTTGCTGACCCTGGGAACGCCCTGAACTTTCTGTTAGAATTTTAAAACTAAGATGTCTGTTGTCTAAGATTAAAAATAAAAAAAAAAACCTTTAAAAACTTCAACATGTTGTAAATCTGAAAAGCTGTTTAATAAACATATGCTTAAAGGCAATTAAAAGAAGTTAAGTGTTGAGTTTGTATTCAAAATTTTGACGCCAGTATTTTCACTTTTTCTACAAAATGAACATCGGCTCAAAATATAAGTTGTCAGCCTCCTTGACTACTAATAATTGGTATCGGCCCTGAAAAAACATATTGGTCTATCTCTAATGTGTGCATTAAAAATTATCTAGGGACAGTGCAAATCAACTTAGTTATTGACACAGGCCTGTCTTACCTTGTGGATCAATGATGATCTCTTCAAAATTCCTGCCTTTAAATTCAGACAGCTTTCCTTGTTCCAGGGCCATAAGAACTTTACTTATCTTAGCCAGCTGTAGCGTTCCTTCTGGCAGCCTCTAATACTGGCGATGTACTCTGATGTCAT
>JAFBJY010000211.1:0-38528 GCA_016801885.1 Toxotes chatareus | reverse complement strand
GTGGTGAAAAAGGAAATAGGAGGGGGAATGGGGAGATAGGGATGGGGGGCGGTGTTTTTTCTGTAGTGGTGAGGTCCCAGGTCACTTTCGGATTTTCTTAGTTGAGGAGTAGAGGTTGTTGGGGCGGGAAAGCATTTCTGAGCCCGGTCTTGATGATAGAGATGTTGTTGTTATAGGGGGGGGCTTGAGGGGTCCTCTGAGGGGGGGTTTTATAAATTGGGTGAGGAGAGGGAGGGGGCTACGGATTGGGTTTTTGTCTTTTTGTTGATGTGGTCTTAATGTTGAGGTGTGGTTTGGGTTTCTGTTGAGATTTGTTGAGGTAAATGGGCTTGGGGGATAGGATTGTAGATTAAGTTCTTCTGTGGTGGTTTTCCGTATGCCTTGGTAGACAGAGGGTGGTGGGGGCGGATGATTTGGGTAGGGGGATATTCTTCTTGGAGATGGTTGATGGGGTGTTGTTCTTGTTTGTTGATGAATGGGGTGATGTTCTGGTTGTTGGGGATGCTGGTGATCTTCAAAAGTCGGTGGGTCTTTTTGCAGTGTTGATGTAGAAAGTCTTGATCCGTGTGTTCCTGGCCCAACTGGTGGCAAATCTAAGCTATGGAATTGTAAGATGATGTATATATAGTGTTGATTATGTGGTGTAGGGTTTGTAGTATGTGGGATTGTGTTGTGCATCCAAGTTGTAGTATTATCATGTATTTATTGGGGCGTTTCTGTTGGGGGTGTGGATGGTTTAATAAAATCTGTGAGGCGTGTGACTTGTCCCCAGCATACCGGGGAAAAATGTTCTGGTTTTTTGGCTGTGTCCATGATTTTTTTTGTGATATAG
Organism: Toxotes chatareus; assembly: GCA_016801885.1. NCBI lineage: Eukaryota > Metazoa > Chordata > Actinopteri > Toxotidae > Toxotes > Toxotes chatareus. The sequence continues at coordinate 37,696 of JAFBJY010000211.1, read as the reverse complement.
AGCCTGTATCAGTTTAAGTATTGTTTACTGGTTTGCCTGTTATTGGATCTGTGCATGAGTGAGTGTGGATATGGTGTGTTTTCTATGTTTTGGAGGCTGTATGTTAAGTGTCAGAGTGGTTGTGGTGTGTTGTTAGGACTATGTGTGTGTGCAGGTGTATGAGTGTGTGTGTGGGGGCCGGAGGAGCCATTTTGAGGTCCGCTCCTGTGTGTAATTCACTCTGAAATAATTATGTAGATACATAAAAGTTATAAATGGTGGAGGACTCTTACCTAGGTATCAATGATGCTGGATATCTTTCAAGTAGATTGTTCTTTGGTGGGGGGATTGAACTCCGGCCTCGGATGCAGGTCCGGGTGGTAATTTGTTGAGCTTGGTAGATGCTTTTTTTCTTTGTTGGTGAAGACTGCAAGATGGAGGCCCGGGGTAATGGTGGTCGTGGAGTAGAAAGAAGAAGTAGGAAAGAAGAGGTTCAACCACAAGGACCAAGTGTCTGCATTTTGGTTCCTGAGGGAATGTAATTGGGGAGAGAATGTTGGTGTGCATTTTAAAAAGGTATGAATGTATATATTCTATGTGGAGGAACTCACCTGGTTTTCACGGAGTTTTGTAGATGGGTGGGGTTGACCCAGGTACGATGGTTCTTATAAGGAAGCAGAATATTGTGACAATAATTCAGTAAAGTTAATTGGAATCTTCAGAGAGTGAAGTTATACAGATGAAAAGTATTTCAGAACAGTGGCACGGGCTGGGTTTGGGGTTGGGGTTAAGGGTTATGGGTGAATTTTTGTGCACTGGCCACTGGTCTGTAAATTCAAAATCAGAAGGAGAAAAAAACTGAGAAGGTTAGGAGTAAAGGGTGGGTGAGTTCAAGTTCCAGGAAATGGACCTCCATGCGGTGAGTACCAAAGACACATGCCTCAGACAGTTGCTTGACTGAGGGATAGAGGTTAGGAGTAAAGGGGTGGGTGTTCAAGTTCCGGGAAAATGGCCCTCCATGCGGTAAGTATCAAAGACACATGCCCAGGACAGTTGCTTGACTGAGAGGAAAAGTTAAGGGTAAACAGGGTGAGTTCAAGTTCGGGGAAATGGACCTCCATGCGGTACCAAAGACACATGCCTCAGACAGTTGCTTGACTGGGGGGATAGAGATTGAGGAAGGGTGGGTAAGTTCAAGTTCAGGAAATGGACCTCCATGCGGTAAGTCCCAAAAGACAAATGCCTTCCCCCATGGCAGAGATGAGGTACTTGTCCAGTCTCTGAAGATTTCTGTGATCCCAGTCTTTGATGGGGCACCTCAGTCTCCCACCATATCTTAGATGTTTCTTACTAATGAAGAGCGTTTCTGTTTATCATCCCTTCATGCCATGAGTCCTGCAGATGGCGGGAAAGGAGACATAATATCCTCCACCTCTGGGCACTTGCTTGTCTAGGGTACGGAAAGGCGTGGCAATGTGAAATGTTTGAAATTTATCAATGTCAACAAATGTTGATGAGCAACATTGATTTCCAGATATGTCTATTTACAGGTGAGCCGCCCACATACAGGATAGTGACCTAAACATCTACATGAAAGAATGTGTCAGATTTGTCTATTTACAGGAAGAGCACTTCACATCCTTGATAGTGACCTTAAAAAAAACTACATGAAGTAATTGGTTTACCTTTAAAGAGAATACATTTAAAGAGTAATTCCCACGTATATATTTTTAAAAGTAAATGAATTCAAATAATGATTAAATTATTTTTGTGCATGCATGTCCACAGAATTTCAACCTCCCTCTTAGGATTTTCCCTTCAAAACATCCATCTGGAGTTTAAAATATATTATCTGTGCATATGTTTATAGAGCCTCAACCTGCCAGTCCAGTCAATCAGCAGCCTGAAGTTGATACATCAGACAATGGCTGAAGATCTGGGAGCCCTGCAATTTAGAAGAGGATTTCAGTCTCACGGCTCCGCTTCTGATTCTGGCTCCGTCTTGTTCCCGCTCCCCCCATTTCAACATCGGCGGGATCATAGAACACCTCCCACTGTGTTTAATATCATTATCAGTAAAGCAACATTACACTTCCACTCTTGGTTTTAAAAAAAAAAAAGAAATGGATAAAGAGTTCATAGTTATTCCCCAAAAGTTAGAAGAAATTGTAGAAGAACTGAATAACCTTAGAGGAACCAGAAGAAGTGGAAGACTCTCAGTGCTGCAGTCTGAACTGCTCTGAGAACAGCTCCACTGTCAAGATCCACCACATCATCCCTGTGTGTTCCTCTGGATCTGAAGAGAGAATCATCAGTGTATCTGGACTGCTCTGCTGCTGCTCTGTCCTTCTTCACACAGTCTCTGCAGACACACACTGAGACTCCTCCACCTCCTCCACCCTCCACCTGGACTTTATGCGTTTTTATTCATTCACAGATGCTGAACCCAAAGTGATAAATCAGATTAATCAGCTACATCACGTGGTGTAATGGAGCAGATCTTGGAGGTTCAGGAGTTATGCAGTAAGTTGAAGCATCATAATGTGTCTGCTGTACAAAGTACACAAGACATATATTATTATTCACCATACTTCTTCTTTAGTCCTAATGAATGATCTGTATATGTTTTCAGAAGATGTCCACATTTGTAAGCACAGAGCTGTGTGTGTCAGCCAGTGCTCTAGAGTTCCCCCTATTAGACACACTCTGATACTGCAGATAACATTTAATTCAGAGAGTGAAGAGGCAGTCCAATTTTCTGATTGGCTGAGGCTGGTGAATTTTGAGATTAGCTATTTCATTCATGTGAGAACATAACTGGAGCTTGTACAGGAACAAATTCACAAACTGAGGCAGGCAGAACATTTAAACTGGAAAAATAAATATAATAATTCAATTATACTACTACTGCATTATAGTATAACATGTTATTAGAACGACATGAACAATAAGCAAAGCTAAGTCACTATCAGTTACTCTGATGCAATTACTTTCACTACTGCTGGAAGTAGTATAGATATTACTACTGCTACAACAACCACTACAATCACTACAAACTACTTCTAAAAAATAACACACAATCCTAATTCCTATTAATCTTATAGTTTCTGAAATGTAAATATTATACTAGAGGCACTTAAAGACTATTAACATCTACTTTTACACTGTCTCATTAATACAATTATTTAAAATGTTCTAAATTACACTCATTCTCAGTACTACATGAAGCACTACAAGTACCACTCCTGAAATACTGTGACTGTGTATTTGGGGTTTCACCCTTTGCATTCAGGAGCTGAAAAGAAGATTTCCTCTTCTCATTATAAGGCTGTAGTCAGGATTTTTAGAAATACTGAGGTTATGAGGTCAAACTTCTTTTTAGACAATGTTTTTTTCCTGTAACTTCCATTTTCTGTTTATCTGGATTTTCTTAAACCATATAACTCATTTATCTAGCAGCTCTGAACTCTCTGTGATTAAATGTTATTTAAATGCAGCAGTGTGTCCCTGAGTTTTAATGAACCTCTGAATTTCTGTATTGTTTCCTGTGTGTATTGAATTGAATGGTTTTAAAGGCTGTTTCCTAACACTAATAATAATAATTACCAATAATTATTCTGACAATGTAGGAAAGTTCTTAAAATTCTAACATAATTCAGCACCACTCTCAATGACAGTTAATGCCAGTTCAGTCAATACCTGTCTCACTGAATACAAGGAAATAATTATGTGGGGAACTGTGTGTGTTTATCACTTATCATCCATCTAAAACTTTTCATTTGTTATTGCAGTGCATCCTGACACATTTCATTCATTCATTAAAATTCCTTAAACCTGTTTTATTATCAATTTTATCACAATCTACAACTTCAACACAACCCACTGAACTGCAGTGGTTAACAAGCAGAGTGGATTTTTTAGAAATGAATAGATGTCAGACAACTTCTGACTCTTCAGACAGGAGGAATCAAACTATAGACTGTGTTTGTATCATGTGGGATTTTGTTTCCCTGAGTGGTTTCTTTAAAACTCACAAGACAACAAGATTCAGGAGCAGGATGCCTCTCTCCACCAGCAGAGGGATCAAACATCCCACAGCCTTCATTCACTATAACGTGTGACTGACACCAAGGCGACCCTGAGATCCTCCCTGCTGCATGAACATGAACATTTCATGGTGGACATTATGAAACTGTGATGAGGCTTTTAGTGAGTGGTTCACCTCTGTGATAGAATATGGATCAGGTGTAAACCTCAGACCACACAAGGACTGAACAACAGTGAGCTTCTCATTCAGTGGAGTCAAGTTCATTCATTATTTCACATCCTGAAGAGACGTTAGAAACCAAACTAACCTACATCTTCTTACTAAACCTGTTTGACACCAGCACTGTCAGTAATGTGAAGTGTCAGACTCTGTGTCACAGACACAGGTGGAGAGGAGAATTCAGCTTCTCCATTCAATCAACACTGAGCTTTATCCACCTGCACATCAAACATTATCATTAACAGGAGTATTAACACTACTGTGAACTGACAACATGGTGTGGAGAGAAAGAAGTGGTGTTAATACACTGCAGGCTGAGGTGTGGCTGATGAGGTGATTGCAGACAGGTGAGCAGGAGCTCTGGCAGGAAACCAAAGTAAGTCAACCACACCCAGGCCTACACACACACACACACACAGACAAGAACACAGACAAACAGGGACAAACAAGAAACACTGAGGAAGTTCTCCCAGAAACACGAGGAAGAGGGAGAGACTGTGCGGCTCTAACATGACTTTGTGCCACTCTCCACTAAAAGATGGTGAAGAGAGAAGTTTCTGTGCTGTATTTTTCATCCCTATTGTTAAGTGATTAAAAGCAAATAAATTTCAAATAGATAATTAACCAAATGTGAATCAGGCCCATTTTCAATCTATACTGACTGATTAACAAAATGCCTGATTTCATCTATTTAAAATGAAATCTACAACAGTGAAGTCTGCAAAAACTGAAGGGGTCTGAATACTTCCTGTAGCCACTGTATGTCACTCGCCTTAAGAGCAGTGTTTCATCTGCTGCTTCCTCTTTACATTCAGTGTTGTAAAACAACATAACATTGAATCAAAGGGGAATTTAATTTAATTTAATTTATTTTGACACTCAAACAGAAAAAGTCCTTTTAATGACAAAGTTACACAGATCTCAAAATGTGATCTGAATTCATTATTAATTTAAAACACAAAACACTCAGGACACATCTAAATCATCAGTGGTGAAGCCAGTTGGTTTTGAAAGTCACATAATTAAATAAATGGAGATCACCTGTGTGCAGCCAAGGGCTTTCAGGTGATTGTCGATATAAATACACCTGCATCTGGAGGATCCAGCTTTTGGTGAGTGAGCAGCGAAACTCTCCACCATGAAGACAGAACAACACTAGAGTGTCTCTGAGAAAATGGGATTGAAAAGCAGAAATCAGTGGCTGGATACAAGAGAATTTCCAAGTCACTGAACTTCCCTTGAAGAACAGTTAAACCAATCACTATGAAATGGAAGGAGTGTGACATGGTGAATAATGTATGTCTGTCTGGAGCAGGCTGTTCTAAAAAACTGACATGTCAGAGAAGAAAACACGAGCAGCTCCAAACTGTTTCACACCATGTTTGTACTCACACTCTGATATTAGCTTTGGTTTCTCTCTCTGTCTCGTCCTTTTAACAACCTCCTGCAGCAGGAGTCACATTGAGTTTGTCATCTGATGATCCTTCACTTGTTCATAGAAACCAGAAAAAAATATTGAAGGTAATGTGGTTCAATGCTGAGCCTGATAAACTAAAAAGGGTTGCATTTCAGAATAAAGCAGTTCAATATCATTTGGAGGTTAAAGCACATGATGTGTTTTAAAATGTAGTCATAGTTATTAAAAGAATAAATTTTATTTGAGATGTCATCTCCAAAGAAAAGAGAAAACATCAGAGGTTAAATGAGTTTGTCCTGACTGACAGCAGCAGGTCTGACATATGGAGCAGAGATGATCTCAGGCAGAGATTTTATTGATAAAGGAAATAAAAATGTGCACAGGTGCATTAACCAGAGGATCTCACAGTCTTTTCTGTGTATCAGATCATCTATGGTGTCATGTACTTCAGGGAATGATTTAGTGTTTCAGAGAGTTGTTCCTTTAGAAACATGGAGTCAAGAAAATCAGTTCTGAATCTGACCCTCTGAAGTACAGAGATAAATCTCTGTCAAGTGGAGTTAACCAAGCCTTCAACCCTTTGTCCTCAGGATTCTGACCACTATCTCCATTCTGTTGACTTTCTTACTTTTGTCTTTCTTAAAAATAAAGATCCTGACCATCCAAAACATATGAAAGTATAGTAAAGCCGATCCCAACAAAGCTCTTTAGATTCAAAAGCGATCATTGTTCCTGAAAAGATTTACAATATACTTCACACAACTATCAGTGCTTGAACCATATATTATTGATTTCTTATGCTTGAACCATATATTATTGATTTCTTATGAGATTTCTATTGTCAGTAAAGACTTGTTTAATATACATTCATGACCCACAGCCAGCAAAGGCAGACACCTCATGTGTTTTATTCATCTAATGATAGTGATCCCGGTTGATGTGGTCTTGGTTTTTTGAATGTCGCCTTACAGCTTGATATATTTTGTACCTTATGTGTTAATACTGAATGCTGAATCAGCCTTTTGTGTTTTCCAGAGGAAGAGGACATTTCTCCCTGAACACATTTGTTTGAGGCTGAAGATTTCTGGACAACCTGCAGCTGAGTATCCTGCCCCTTGTGTTTATATTATATTGAGTGTCACGCAGTACAGTATGTCATGACTGAGCAAAGACGGAACCCAAAAGCACGACTCCAGGGAGCAGAATCAAAAGTAAAGTCTTTATTGAACAAAGTAGCAAATAATAATCACCCAAGCAGGGAAAACGCAAGGAAATAAAATACCAAAAGAAGAACATAAAATCACTCAAACAAGTTAACACAAAATCACTCTTACAAGGAAAACAACAAACTCAAACAAAGACAGGGCAGCACACAAAACCTGACAAGAAGAGCACAGACGAGAATAACACGCTGGTTCATTTGACGAGAGACAAGACTCGAACTGGCACAGAACAAAGGGAGACACAGACAATATATAGACACAGGGTAATGGGAAACAGGTGGAAGCTTAGTGATGGGTAGATGAGGCGTCATGGAAGCGTTTCGACACATTGCCAAACTGTACTGGTACTGTGTCGATACTGTGTCACTGAATACTGACACGTGCTGGACCTTAAAATCCCTACAGGCAACCTAGTTGACAGACTCAACTGACACTGATTTGATGATCTAATATATACAATAATATAATTATTCTTTTCATTGTATTTATATTTCATTGTATTTTTATATTGTATTATTTCATATCTTCATTTAAACTTAAAATATCTTTGATATTTTTAGATACAATCAATGTGAACATGTATCATAACGTGAAAATCTAAGTGAGCGTGTTGTGAATGAGGATGCTTGTGGCATGGGATTGATTTTTTTTTTTTTTTTTTAATTATTAAAAATACGTTTTTCAACATTTTGAAATTGAGTCTGTTACGCTTTTTTTGATACCACACAGCTGTAGAAACACCTGCTCACACGGCACAGATGAGGCTGGAGTGCAGAGAAGTGTAAGGAAAGCCGGAAGAGGTTTGGATAGATTGTCTTTTAGTTGTCCCAGTATCTCATAGGATCCTGGGACCTGGCAATATTGCCGTCTGCCAGGTATCTCTGCACCTCCTGGATGGCATCAGCTGTGACACTTTTGGTCTGCTTGCCCACTTGATGTAAGCAAAAGGTTATCTAAAAACAACAAATTGGCATTTTAGTACATGATTTCCAAACAACAACAAACAAATAATGCTAGAATAACATGCCTGAAGTGGTTGCAGACAGCTGTCATGAAGATGGTCCCGGCTGGAGGCTCATTTGTGTGTCTGATGACAGAGGCGCACATTCTGACCATGATCTACTGATGGCTTCATTTCACTTGGAGTGATTTAAATCTGGGGTCTTGAAGTGTTGCTAGGGTCAACACACTTAATGACTCAGATTGGAAGCTGATGTCTGTGACTCGATGCCAGGTGTTCATGTAGGTGTATGGCTGCCTGTGTGTGCAAGGGTTGAAGTATTACGGCTCTAGTGCAAGAGCATTTTCATCATTGGGATGACCTTTGACCCAGACACTTGTCTCTCTTTCAGACAACTCCACTGTAGCTTGATGGAAAGGAGCAAGCACAAGAAGTGTCTCTCTATGATGGTATACTCATCAGCTGTAAGTGGAGTCAAACCTGTTTTAGAGAGGCCAGAGATACCCACACTGGTTCCCTCTCATCCCATGTAGCCTTGACAGCTTTTCATATGTGCTGTTCCAGCGTGTTGGCACCTCATTGATAAGTTTCAGGGTTGGTTGTCCCAAAGATAGGACATAAGATGAGATTAACTCAGCTACTCTAAAATTTCCTTACTCACCTGTAGGGCTGAGACAATTTTAGGAAAAGTTCTAATTACTGATTTTCTGGCAGATATTACGATTTTGATTTGATTCACTATTTTCTTCAAATCAAGCTTCAATGCAATATTCACAGTGTACAGTAAATTTACAAACATGACAAAAAAAATGACATCATATAATTAAAACATTAAATGCCATTACTTGAATGCACTCGAATGAACTAAAAGAGCATCTTTGACTGTCTTAACTTAAAGTAGTGCAAAAAAAATCCTTGTGTTAAGTTAAATAAAATACAAAACAATTCAAAAAAAAAAGTTAAATATATCATTTTAAGAAAACAAAATTCAACAATTACCAAATGATCTTGCCCAATAGCCTTACACTCATGTAGGTACAGGTCAAGGTCAGTCTTTTATAGCTCAAGGGCTAGCTTATCAACATTTATAGCAGCAGATAAAGTACTTTATTCAACCCCTATATTAAGAAACAGTGGAGATGGACTTTAATTGAACTTTATCTGACCCCTCTAAGCTTCCGTTCACTCATGTAAAACTACATAAAAGAGAGAGTGTGTGGCTGTGTCACCTCGAAGTTATTGATGGCGTTTAGATTTTTCTGTTGCTCCTGCAGAGGAGAGGCAAGTAGTTGATGATGGGAAAGAGAAAATTGGGCGTTGGGGAACACCGCCTGAGCCTTCCTGTAAACATGGGCGTAGCTGCTTTTTATGGAGGTCTTTGTGGATCTTGATCCTATTGTTAAAATCTATGGATAGCACCATTATCTTCACCAGGGGATGTTCAGGTGTTTTATCTAGGACATACTGAAAATGATAGAATGCTGCTCCAGGGTAACTGTCTATTTGAATGTTTTTGTTCTTGTAGGGTGGTATGCGGTTTAGATTGGAATCACCAAGGAACCAAATAGGTTTTTTCCTTTTGAGGAAATTCCATCTAGGATTTTCTTCCCTTTCTTGCCTTATGCTGACACGGAAGATACAAGGCCCCAGTGGTAAGTGGGGGCGATGCACTCGCCGCCCAGCAGTCGGCTCGTCTGAGGCGCCCAGACATCAAGGCAGTATCCATTAGGGGCCCGAGAAACATTTTGGGTGGATTCAGACTGGGTGGCTCTGCCATACAGGTCAAGTATGTTTATACTTTTGCGACCCTGAGTCATCATGTTTGTTTCCACCACTTTTTTCCTCTCGGATAGGCTCAGCCCCCGTATTTCTCCTATCGAGGAAGATCTCCTCATCCTGTTGGTTGATGAAGATGGCGGTGATCCTTGTTCCCTCCTGTCCAAGCCACAGGGGGCGCCGAGTGGGCGGCCAGGAGAGTTCTGGTGGTTTACAGGGCTTTGGATTCTCTCCCCAGTAGGGAGACACACAAGCCGGGCGAGAGGGCACTGGGGAGGAGCCTCTCCTGATCTCTCCATAGAGGTAGTTTCATCTATCTCCTCCCCATAGGTGTTGATTGAGAATACCTCAAATCAGTCTGTTTAAGTGTATTTAATGGTGCACCCTCATCTAGTTGTTGTAGCTCAGTTGGTGTCTCCCCACTCATCGCCTGCTCGTCCATCATGTTGGGCTGGAGTGTTGGCACTCCCTGTGGCTCAGGCAGGGGCAGGAACTCCTCCTCGTCCTCCAGATCCAGGCTAGATGGAGTGTCACCAGGACTCCTCGAAGGTGGAGGCAGTGGGTCCGATATGTTAGAGGGCTCCAAAGAAGAAGTCACCAGTTGTAATTGTTAGCTAGGTTAATCTAGCTTTGTAGCGCTTTTTTAGCCCAGCCGATTGCATTTGGAGTGCGGTTTCATTCAAAGGTAACTGGTTATATCCTATTAGGATTTTCAAATAGTGATCTTGCAGGATGGAAAGATTATTCTGCATCCATTGTTGCGTATTTTCTTTTACCATAGCTTTAACCTGTTCTGTTGGGAGGAGGGTTTAATAAACTTATCGTAAGTTTATCTACATGTTTCAGCATGCCCTTAGGGTGGAGTTTTGGTGAGGATGGCCTGGTGATGGTATTTTTATGGTGGACTGCTTATATTAATTTAGCAGAAGCAGTGTTTAGCCAATTGCGGGTGAGATCATCTGGTGCTGTCCTGGGATTTTGAGAATTAAATTCTCTCTGGTCCCTTCATTTCTGTTGGTTGTAATTCTACTTTCTGACTGTCTAGTCAATTCAATTCAATTCAATTTTATTTATATAGCGCCTTCCACAATCAAAATTGTCTCAAAAGCGCTTTACAGAGACCAGAGCCTGACCCCAGAGCAAGCACTTAGGCGACAGTGGCAAGGAAAACTCCTTTTAACAGGAAGAAACCTTGAGCAGAACCTGGCTCAGATGGGGACCCTCCTGCCGATGGCGGGCTGGGTGAAAGGAGGAAAAGGAGGAAGATAGGACAGCTAGGAATGGAGGAGAGGGGAGAAAGACATGCAGCATAATACAGACAATGTGGGTCAGTATTTACATTACAGTTAGTGAACAGTTATTGGATAATGTGTGCTCAGCAGATTAGAATTATGAAACAAACACGGAGGCAAAAAGCTGTCATGACTGGTAATTATTTACATTACAGTTTGCAAAGAATATTAATCAAATATTTATCTGTAGCAAACGGAACATTAAACATGTTAGAAATAGATCATTGTAAACAATAAACAGCAGCAGGTGGGTGGAGCCAGGACCATAGGACATGCAGCTCCAGAGCCAGAGAAGTACCTGCAGTAAGGTACAGAAAAGAGACCAGAGAGAAACAAACACAGGACTACGGGACAGAGAGGACACAGAGTTAATGACATGTAATAAAGGCTAATAGATTTGAGAGTGGGTCTGAGGAGAGAAGAAAGAAAGAAGAAGAAGTGCTTGATAAATCATGGGATGTCCCCAGCAGCCTAGGCCTATAGCAGCATAACTAGGGGATGATTCAGTTGATATATGGACTATGGGAGGTGGGAATCTAAAACCGACCCCCAGGAAAGTTCCTCACTAGTGATTGGCCCAGTACCTTTGGGTCCAACTCTTTCCTGCTCTCCTAACCAACCTCCAGAGAGGTTCCAGAGTAAAGAGTAGAGAGTTAGCTCTGATAGGCTGACATAGATTCAAACTTTTGGAGGGAAAAGAGGGAGTAAAGGGAAGGAATTATAAAAGGAGATTGGATCTTTTATAAAAGGGAGGGTGTTCATGGGGTGAGTTTCTGGGTGGACTTATGGTATATGTTCTAAAAAAGACTAAGAAAATAGATACAAAATGGACTTGGTTTCAGGGTTAGGGTTAGAATTGGGTTTTGGTTAGGTTGGGAAGATAAATTCTTAAATAATCACAAGTTGTGATTTTGGTGCACTGGCAACAGGTGCCTGCACAGATCACCACACCCCACTTCCGTTTTGTGTTTTCAATTTTCCTTTTCTGAGAGGTTGATACTAATTGATATTATTATAGTTGTTTCCTTTTGTTTTGTATTTTTCAGACCATCCTGCTGATGGTCCCTTTATTTAGGGTCTGGGATGGAAAGTACCATTTTTTCCTCTGAGTCTGGAGTCATCTGCAAAGGCTAATATTGATACAAATATAATAAATACAATAAATATTGGACAACCGTAATAATAACATTAAAGGTAAGTGCTTGAAGAGAATGGTATAAATGCAATACATGGAACTCACTATCTATATAAAAAAAAAGGAGGAAAAACATGCAAAAAATCTTTAATAAGAAAAAAAAAGGGGGGAAGTCATAATGTCATGTAAGGCATAAATAAGGTAAGTTCATATATATTACACGTACACACACCATATAAAAAATATTATAAACACCATTATTTTATTAACCCTGTTTCATTTCATAAGATTGCAGTGGCTCTTTAATTGAGGTTAGGTTCAATTCAAGTTGGCTGTTTAAAATGTTTCTTTCTTCCACATAATTGCTCTGAATTTTCTTAAGTTAATTCTGTTGCTTTCCAATCTTTTATCCTCTAATTAGAGGATTATTTGATTTCTCAAAGAGGCACTGAGGGAGGATAAAATAGGTGGGGGAGATAAAGGAATTATAAAAGGTCAACCAGGATTGTAAAATCTTCAGATAGGGTTATGGAGCTGGGGTGTAGGCGGTATAAGGTTAGGGTTAGGATTAAATAGAGTGGGCAGTGGGATGGTTAAGGTTAGGATTAGGGAAGTTTAGGGGTTCGGGTGGGTGAGGACTGAACAAGTTAGGAGGGAGGAGAGAGAAAGGTGAGGAGGTAGGGGGGCTTAAGGTTAGGGAAAGTATGGGGTTGGGGGTTTGGGTTGGGGTTAAGGGTTATGGGTGAATTTTTTGTGCACTGGCCTACTGGTCTGTAAATTCAAAATAAGAAGGAGAAAGAAACTGAGAATAGTCCTGTTGACAGGGGTCCGGTGGTGGCGAATAATTGGAAGGGAGGGGAGGAAGAGAAGAAAGAGAAAAAAAAATTTTTTTTTTGGCGGGGGTAATAACCATTAGGCTATAGGGGGGACAAGGGAGAATTAACTGAAGGGGAAAGAGTCTGAGTAGAGGTGGGGGTCAAACTCTGGTCTGCTGGGTGACAGGCCAGGAGTGTTTGGCATTGAGCTATATATTGTTTAAGAAAGATGTAGGGTAACTTTAATCAATGCTTAGAAAAAAAGTTAAAATTTAAAATTAATAATTGGGGTGGGATACGAAACCTAGCCTGCTGGGTGGCAGGCGGGGATAATAGCCATTAGGCGATAGGGGGAGTGGGAGAACTTACTGTAAAGAGGAAAAAAAAAAAAAGGGAGAGTCCTTTAGTCATCATTGAGTCCTTTGGGTACAGTGGTTCCAAGTTTGTGAATCCAGATTTTTTCAGCTCTCTTTCTTTGTTTTTATTGTCCATGCATCATTGTTTTTTCGAGTCCAGAAATTATCAGGTGGGTAGGGGTGTGATTGGAAATGTTGTACTAGAGGGGTAGTCAGTCGACCTTCTCCAATGTTATAAAGATGCTGTGAAAGACGGGTATGGATGGAGTGTTTGGTTTGCGCCTATATAGTGTTTGTATTGAATTGTGCGGTTGATGATATAAACTCGTTGGTGGTGGAGATGGAGAAATTTCCTGTTGTGGGAAACGCGGTATTTGCACGTGGGTTATGGATGAATTTTCTATTCTTGTAATGGTGGCTATGTTGTAGTGTGGGTGTGGGTCTATGGTCCGTAAGTTTTTATGTTTTCTGTATGCTGAAATGATTCTATGGTTTTGAAAAGCTGGGTGTTGAGACTGTAGTGTGATGAAATGATTTTTTAACAATCCGATGTATGGATGGATGATGGTTATTAACCTTATAACACTCCGGCCTAATTTGCCCCCAAAACACCTGTCAAAAACATGCCCAAATTAAATTCAAAGCTGTTCTTGAGCCCTTAGAAGGACATTCAAAAAGTTTGGTCTCTTTGTGAAGGTAACACTCTAAAGTTTTTATTTCAGCAGTCTGATCTACTGTAATTGTAACTGGTATTGAGTAAGAGAATATTAAACACAGAAAAAAAATTTTTTTCCTTGCCTGGATTTTTTTTAAAAATGCATCTTTCTAATAACCTGGGCTTGTAGGATAGGATTAGATGACAACATATTTCTGTAGACTGAAGTCCTACCCATTCCATGTTAAAATTTCATAGCAATTGTACAAAAAAAAATTGACTGTTTTGCACAGGTTTTTCAGTGGGTATGTCCAGGCGTTCTCAAGAGCTATCCAAAATGGCCACTTTGGATAGCTCTTGGAGCACGCCAGGTGCCAAGTGTATATAACTCCTGAATGCTTCAACATACAGACATCAATAGCGGCTCTAATGAAAGGTGACACTTAGAGGAATCATATTCATATTGATTCCTCCAATATATAATATTCATATTAATATTCATATTCATATTCACAATTAGTAGTACAAAAATCGTTATGGAAGAGAGAACACATTGAATGCTCATTATTCTATTGAAACTAAACCTGCATTATAAAAATTAGTCAGAAAAGTGCTATGGTCAGAAATCAACAACTTTTGTGTGAATGAATCACATACTATTCACAGCACACTGTTTACATATTTACAATTTCACCTTCCTAAGTTTGGCCGCCTGGTTAGTTCAATTAGTAGAACATGAGACTCAATATCTCAGGATCGTGGGTTTGAGCCCCACTCTGGGCGGCACCACCTCCACCTGGTGGTGAGCCCACAGGTGGTGAGCCCACCGTAGGGAAATTTCCCGGTGTGGACTGGGCGGAAGCGCAACCTGGGCCTGGACCCATATAAGCGGCAGATGATGACATCATCACGTTATTCTCAGCATGCCATGCAGTAAAAAGTAAGAGACTTGACTCATTTAATCAGCGGATCTCAGTCTTCAGACAGTTGATTGGTCAAACTGTGTGCTCTTGATTGCTGGGAACAAAACCCACAGCCACATGGCCCTTTTTGCCCTCTCCTGTTTCTAAGTGATGTCTCGGTCGCGACCGCAATGGCCATCTTTGAAGTGAACGCAGGAGCCGCAGCGCTTTGTTTTTGTTTTTTCGTTCACGTGATTGGTCAACTTCGTGACGTGCGGGCGTCCGCTGTCCGCACTAAGCGAGGCGGGGGTGTTTGCGGTAGCGGGGTTACAGACAGGAGAGAGAAGAGAGAACACGCTGAGAAGGTGACAAAATGGTGACGCAGGAAAATTAATTAATTTTACGTAATTTTACATTATTTTGTTAATAAATCAATTTAAGCAACAAAAACATCTGCGGAGAACTGGGGGAGCTGAAAGAACGGCACTTTTAGCGAGCGAGCCATGAAAATCACTACTGTTTTTTACTTGCGTCACATACGACTAGCTGACATCCAGTATATTTGTTTTTTACTTGCGGTCTTGTAGCCCCTCCTCCTTCCACAATCACAACATGTGACACTTCCCGCGACTGCAATTTCATTGGCTACGGCCATTAGATCAGATTCAGCGTAAGATATGATAGGCGGAAAAGACAAAGCGTCAGAGTAGGCGGTGCACTTTAGCGATGTTAGAGTCGCTCATTGGCTATTTCTGGCTAAGGGGGGCCATAGATCTTCCTGGATGGTCAAATGAGGTGTCAATCAAAAGCAGAGGGCAGGGACTACAAACCAAGCTCCATGGTATTAATTTTCAAAACAAAACAGAAGCGACAAAAGCGTAGAAGCGAAGGAGCAATAGTGCACTGTAGTTTTCAGTCGGAAAAATTTGATTGCAACTTTTGATCATTTATGCACCTAAAGAAATGTTTTTGACGCATTTTTCAACTCGGCGTGATTCTTTAGACTTTTCCCGACAAAACAAGACCATTTTGTTGTTGTTGCGCTGCGTGTTGAATGTTGCAGAGGCGACTAAATAAAAAATAAAAACAATGGCTGACGACAGTTATTACTTTGTTGTTTTTTTTAGAAGATGGTTTTAGTTCTACCTAAAGTCGTTGTTTTAGCTTGTAAAGGTTTATATCGCTGAAAGATAAGACTTTCAGCTTTCAAATGATATGCTGCATCGCACCACCTTAAATGCAGTAGTTATGTAGGTACAAAAAACACAGACATGTCCGAGAAATAGCATAATGGCCCGCCCAGAACCGAGCGAAGAATAAGGGGTTAAGAATATGGATGAAGTCTGGGGAGTGTAGAAGGATGATGGGGCCAAATGCCAAAAATATCATCCAAAAAATCTGAGAGTAGAGTGTTGACTGGAGGGACATTTTTCAGGACTTCTCGCTCCCCCTCGCTCATGTACAGGTTGGCATAGGAGGGCGAATCTCTGGCCCATGGCTATCCATGTATCTGTAAGTAAAATTGGTTATTGAATAGAAAGTCATTATTAGTTAGGCATAGATGAATGAGATCAAGCAGTTCAGAGTCAGGGCGATTTGGATCCAGTTCTGTTGAAAATTCTGTGTAATGTTTGTAGGCCCAGTTCTGTGTCTATATTTGTGTATAGATTATCAATGTCTATTTTGAAAAGGAGAAATTGGGAGAGAGGACAGCCATGGGTCTGATTAGTTGAATGAAGTGATAAGTGTCTTTTGATATAACTGGGGTGATGAGTGAGAGGGACCTAAGAAGTGATCTATATATTCAGAAATGTGATATATGGAACTATTGCAGGCTCTGGGTCTCTGTAAAAAGCTTTGAGACAATTTTGATTGTGGAAGGCGCTATATAAATAAAATTGAATTAGAATTGAATTGAATTGATACTATAGGTCTTCTGGGAGGAACTTCATAAGGAACAGTCCAAGTCTCGGTTCTTTATGTATCTTGGGTAGTAAATAAAAGTAAGCGGGGTCTTGGGTTGTCTGGTCAGAGAGATAGTCTTTTTGTTTGGCGGTAATGAATTTTTTTATTGTATAATGTGTGAATGATGTTCCTGAGTATATTTTTGTGTATGTGGCTGAATGGTGTCCTGAAGTGGTTTGTAGTAGATTGGATTATTAAGCTGACGATTGGCTTCTAATAAATATTTGTTGTCGATCCTTGATTACAATTTTGGATCCTTTGTCTGCTGGTTTGAAAATAATGTTAGGGTTGGAAGTGATCTCAGATGGGGCCCTACGTTCCGGCCCGAGAGGTTGTCGGAGATATCCCGGGGCCGGAAGCGTTATAAGACCCTATTGTTTAATTGAATAGTTTGGTGGATGAGTGGATGAGGTTTTCTATGGTCGGGTTCCCAATGGATGAATGAGTAAATAAGGTTGGTTGTTGGTCAGGTTGAAGGTGAAAATAGTCAATGAGTTTAAGTCGTCTGTCGTATAGGTCCTTATGAAGTTCCTCCCGGACTGAGATGCATGGGGTCTAGGTATGAAAGTTAGGCCCCTCTCCAAAAGCTGACGTTGAGATGTAGAGGGAGAGAAGAGGGTGGCTAGGTTAAGGATATTTGAAGTGAGTTCCACCCCCAGGTCCGGAGGCTGATGTGTGGTGTGAGTGTGTTGTGAGAGGTCCGGGTTGGGTTTGGGATTTTGTTGTAAATTTAGTTGTGCCAGCCAATTTTGGAAGATAAAGGCTTGCTGTGGTGGGTGTACAATGGATGTTGTCTTTCTGTAGTGAAAGTTTCATGAAATTTCAGTGAGGATGGGAAAGTGGGTGGCCATGGCGTTGTTTATGAGGGTGAGATTATGTTTCTGGGTTGGGGTGAGGTTGGATGAAAAATTCATTACGGGGAAGTAAATGTCTGCATTGGGGAAGGTCGACTTACCTTGACGGAAGAGGGTCTTCAGTTGTTTGATGGAGGTTTGTTTAGGGTCTTGATCTTTATTGTTTTATTCCAATTGAAAATGAGAATCTTGACATGGGGTTGGGGGGAGTTTTTCACAAACCTTGAGGAAATGGTAGATGTTTGCTCCAGGGTAGCTGTCTATTTGGATCTGTGGGTGGGTGTATCCTGGGACGTTTGAGTCGCCAAGGATGAGGATAAGTTTCTTTGTCTTGAAATGCCAGTCCTGGATTTTGCAGGTGGGGACGTGCAATATGGTAGTTGGGTCGATGAAGGGTCTGGTCCGGAGGTATGGTGCAGCCAAGAGGGTGGAGGGGGAGGGAGACAGTAGTAAGGTAGGTGGCAGGTGAGGGAAAGGTTGAGGCGGCTGGGATAGGAGAAGTGGGTGAATGGGGTGGGGGAGAGAGAGGAAGGGCGACTTGAAAGAAGGGAGGGGTGGGAGTTTTCAGGTTGGATAGTAGGAGAGATGGGAGGAATCTGTATATGTTTTCAGAAGATGTCCCATTTGTAGCACAGAGCTGTGTGTGTCAGCCAGTGCTCTAGGATTCCCTAACCAGACACACTCTGATACTGCAAGATAACATTTAATTCAGGAAGTGAAGAGGCAGTCAATTGCCTACAATTGGCTGAGGCTGGTGAATTTTGAGATTAGCTATTTCATTCATGTGAGAACATAACTGGAGCTTATTACAGGAACAAATTCACAAAACTGGGGCAGGCAGAACATTTAAACTGGAAAAATAAATATAATAATTCAATTATACTACTACTGCATTATAGTATAACATGTTATTAGGTTGACAGACAATAAGCAAAGCTAAGTCACTATCAGTTACTCTGATGCAATTACTTTCACTACTGCTGGAAGTAGTATAGATGTACTACTGCTACAACAACCTACAATCACCACAAACTACTTCTAAAAAATACTTGCACAATCCTGAATTTCTATTAATCTTATAGTTCTGAAATGTAAATATTATACTAGGCACTTAAAGATTTATTAACATCTACTTTTACTGTCTCATTAATGCAATTATTTAAAATGTTCTAAATTACACTTATTCTCAAGTACTACATGAAGCACTACAAGTACACTCCCTGAAATACTGTGACTGTGTATTTGGGGTTCCACCCTTTGCATTCAGGAGCTGAAAGAGATTTCCTCTTCTCGGCTAAGGCTAGCCAGTCAGGTTTGAAATACTGAAGTTATGAGGTCAAACTTCATTTTAGACAATGTTTTTTCCCTGTAACTATTTTCTGTTTATCTGGATTTCTTAGAAACCCATATAACTCATTTATCATGTCTAGACTCTCTGTGATTAAATGTTATTTAAATGACAGTGTGTCCCTGAGTTTAAATGAACCTCTGAATTTCTTATTGTTTCCTGTGTGTATTAGATTGAATGGTTTAAGGCTAACCTAACACTAATAATAATAATTACCAATAATTATTCTATGATAATAGGAAAGATTCTTAAAATTCTAACATAATTCAGCACCCTCTCAATGACAATTAATGCCATTCCAGTCAATACTATCTCACTGAATACAAGGAAATAATTATATGGGAACTGTGTGTATTTTATCTTATCATCCATCAAAACTTTCATTTGTTATTTACGTGCATCCTGACACATTTCATTTCATTCATTAAAATTCCCCTTGACCTGTTTTATGTTTTATCACAATCTACAACTTCAACACAGCCGCACATTGCAGTGGTTAACAAGCAAGTGGATTTTTTAGAAATAGAATAGATATTAGGCAACTTCTGACTCTTGCTAAGACAGAGGAGAATCAAACTATAGACTGTGTTTGTATCATGTAAGTTTTGTTTCCCTAGTGGTTTCTTTAAAACTCACAGAACCAACTAGATTCAGGAGCAGGATGCCTCTCCACCAACAGAGGATCAAACATCCAGCCTTCATTCACTATAGTATGACTGACACCAAAAACCCTGAGATCCTCCCTGCTGCATGAACATGAACATTCATGGTGGACATTATGAAACTGTGATGGGGCTTTGATAGGTAGTTCACCTCTGTGATAGAATATGGATCAAATTAACCAAGCCTCGGACACACCAAGGACTGAGCGACAGTGAGCTTCTCATTCAATTGGAGTCAAGTTCATTCCTTTTCACATCCTGGAGAGACGTTAGAAACCGACTAACTTCATCTTCTTTTCAAACCTGTTGACACCAGCACTGTCAGTAATGTGAAGTGTCAAGACTCTGTGTCACAGACACAGGTGGAGAGGAGGAATTCAGCTTGTTCCAATCAACATGAGCTTCTGCACATCAAACATTATCATTAACAGAATATGCTTACTACTGTGAACTGACAACACTGAGTGTGGAGAGAAGAAGTGGTGTTAATACACTACGGAAGGCTGAGGTGTGGCCAGTAGGGTGCAGACAGGTGAGCAGGAGCTCTGGCAGGAAACCAAAGTAAGTCAACCACAGAGCCACCACACACACACACACAGGCAGAACACGAACAAAACAGGGACAAACAAGAAACACTGAGGTTCTCCCCAGAAACACGAGGGAAGGAGGAGGACATCGGCTCTAACATGACTTTGTACCGCTCTCCACTAAAAGATGGTAGAGAGAAGTTTTGTGCTGTATTTTTTCATCCCTATTGTTGTTAAGTATTAAAAGCAAATAAATTTCAAATGATAATTAACCAAAATGTGAATCAGGCCCATTTTCAATCTATACTGACTGGTCTTTAATGCCAGTTTCATCTATTGAAATAAAATCTACAACAGTGAAGTCTGCAAAACTGAAGGGGTCTGAATACTTCCTGCTTCACTGTATGTCACTCTTGTAAGAGCAGTGTTTCGTCTGCTGCTTCCACTCTTTACATTCAGTGTTGTAAAAACAACATAACATTGAATCAAAGGGGAATTTATTTAAAATTTAATTTGTTTGACACTCAAACGAAAAGTCAGCACAGCCAGCAAAGTTACACAGATCTCAAAATGTGATCTGAATTCATTATTAATTTAAACACAAAACACTCAGGACACATCTAAATCATCAGTGGGTAAAACCGGATTGGTTTGAAGAAAGTCACATAATTAAATAGTGGAGATCACCTGTGTGCGGCCAAGGGCTTTCAGGTGATTGTCGTATAAATACACCTGCATCCTGGAGGATCCAGCTTTTGGTGAGTGAAGCAGCGAAACTCCTCCACCATGAAGGCAGAACAACACTAGAGTGTCTCTGAAAATGGGATTGAAAAGCAGAAATCGGTGGCTGGATACAAAATTTTCCAAGTCACTGAACTTCCTTGAAGGAACAGTTAAACCAATCACTATGAAATGGAAGAGGTGTGACATGGTGAATAATGTATGTCTGTCTGGAGCAGGCTGTTCTAAAAACGACTTATATCAGAGAAGAAAGCACGAGCAGCTCAAACTATTTCCACACCATGTTTATACTCACACTCTGATATTAGCTTTGGTTTCTCTCTCTGTCACAAATCCTTTTAACAACCTCCTGCGGCAGGAGTCACATTGAGTTTGTCATCTGGTGATCCTTCGCGTTTCATAGAACCGGAAAATGTTGAGAGGGTGGTAATGATGCTGGGCCTGATAAACTAAAAGGGTTGCATTTCAAGAATAAAGCAGTTCAATATCATTTGGAGGTTAAGCACATGATATGTTTTGGAAATGTAGTCATAGTTATTAAAAGAATAAATTTTATTTGAGATGTCATCTCAAAAAAAGAAAAACTTATCAGAAAGGGAGTTAAATAAAAGTTTCCAGCCTGACTGACAGCAGCAGAGTCTGACATATGGAGCGAGATGATCTCGACGGGAATTTTATTGATAAAGGAAATAAAAGTATGCTGGGTGCATTAACCAGAGATCTCACAGTCTTTTCTGTGTATCAAGTCATCCTGTGGTGTCATGTACTTCAGAATGATTTAGTGTTTCAGAGAGTTGTTCCTTTAGAAACATGGAGTCGAAGAAAATCAGTTCTGATCTGACCTCTGAAGTACCAGAGATAAATCTCTGTCAAGTGGAGTTAACCAGGCCTTCAACCCTTTGTCCTCAGGATTCCTGACCACTATCTCCATTCTGTTGACTTTCTTACTTTTGTCTTTCTTAAAATAAAATCTGACCATCCAAAACATATATGTAGTATAGTAAAGCCGATCCCAACAAAGCTCTTTAGATTCAAAGCGATCATTTGTTCTGAAAAGGTTTTGCAATATGCTTGCACAACTATCAATGTGAACCATATATCGACGATTTCTTATGCTTGAACCATATATTATTGATTTCTTATAGAATTTCAGCCTCAGTAAAGACTTGTTTTAATGTATTCATGACCCACAGCCAGCAAAGCGGACACCTCCTTGTTTTATTCATCTAATGATGGTGATCCCGGTTGATGTGGTCTTGGTTTTTTGAATGTCCTTGCTTACAGCTTGATATTTTTTGTACCTTATATTATATTAATACACAGATACTGAATCAGCCTTTTGTGTTTTCAGAGGGAAGAGGACATTTCTCCCTGAACACATTTGTTTGAGGCTGAAGATTTCTGGACAACCTGCAGCTGAGTATCTGCCCCTTGTGTTTATATTATATTGAGTATCACGGTACAGTATGTCATGACTGAGCAAAGACAGAACCCAAAGCACACGACTCCAGGGGCAGAATCAAGTAAAGATCTTATTGAACAAAGTAGCAAATAATAATCATAAGCGGAAAAGCGCAAGGAAATAAAATACCAAAGAACATAAAATCACTCAAACAAGTTAACACAAAATCACTCTTACAGAGAGAAAACAACAAACTCAAGCAAAGACAGGGCAGCACTACATACAATAAAGAAAGAGCACAGACAAGAATAACAACAAGTTCATTTAGCCCGAAGACAAAACCGAACCCAGCACCAGAACAAGGGAGGCACAGACAATATATAGACACAGGGTATTAGGGAGCAGGGTGGAAGCAGGTGATGGGTAGATGAGAAGCGTCATGAAGCGTTTTGACACATTGCCAAACTATTATGGTACTGTGTCGATACTGTGTCACTGAATACTGACACGTGCTGGACCTTAAAATCCTACAGCAACCTAGTTGACAGACTCAACTGACACTGATTTGATGATCTAATACATACAATAATATAATTATTCTTTTCATTGTTGTATTTATATTTTCATTGTATTTTTATATTGTATTATTTCATATCTTCATTTAAACTTAAAATATCTTGATATTTTTAGATACCTGATCAATGTGAACATGTATCATAGCGTGAAAATCTAAGTGAAGGCGATGTTGTGAATGAGGATGCTTGTGGCATGGGATTAGTTTTTTTTTTTTTAATTAAAAAAATACGTTTTTCAACATTTGAAATTAAGGTCTGTTACGCTTTTGATACCACACAGCTGTAG
The DNA here is from genome assembly GCA_016801885.1 of Toxotes chatareus. Classification (NCBI taxonomy): domain Eukaryota; kingdom Metazoa; phylum Chordata; class Actinopteri; family Toxotidae; genus Toxotes; species Toxotes chatareus. The sequence continues at coordinate 14,558 of JAFBJY010000211.1, read as the reverse complement.
AAAACACCTGCTCACCGCGGCTGAGTGAGGCTGGAGTGCAGAGAGTGTAAGGAAGCCGGAAGAGGTTTGGATGGAATTGTCTTTTAGTTGTCCCAGTATCAGGATCCTGGGACCTGTATCTGCCGTCAGGTATCTCTGCACCTCCTGGATGGCATCAGCTGTGACACTTTGGTCTGCCCCTTGATGTAAGCAAAAGGTTATCTAAAACAACAAATTGGCATTTTAGTACATGATTTTCCAAACAACAACAAACAAATAATGCTAGAATAACATGCCTGAAGTGGTTGCAGACAGCAGCTGTCATGAAAGATGGTCCCGGCTGGGGCTCATTTGTGTGTCTGATGATGAGCAGCACGTTCTGACCATGATCTACTGGTGGCTTCATTTCATGGAGTGATTTAAATCTGGGGTCTTAAGAGGTATTTTACTGGGGTCAACACATAATGACTCAGATTGGAAACTGATGTCTGTGACTCGATGCCAGGTGTTCATGTAGGTGTATGGCTGCCTGCTGTACAAGGTTGAAGTAATACGCTCTAGTGCAAGAGCATTTTCATCATTGGGATGACCTTTGAAGCCCAGACACTTGTCTCTCTTCGAACAACTCACTGTGCTTGATGGAAAGGGTAAACTGAAGTGTTCTCCTGTGATGGTATACTCATCAGCTGTAAGTGGAGTCAAACCTGTTTTAGAGGAAGCCAGGAATACCCACACTGGTTCCCTCTCATCCTTAACCAGCCTTGACAGCTTTTCATATGCTGCTGTTCCAGCGTGTTGGCACCTCATTGATAAGTTTTCAAGGTTAGTTGTCCCAAGATAGGACATAAGATGAGATTAACTCAGCTGCTCTAAAATTTCGCCTCTTATAGCAGGGCTGGCAGACAATTTTTAGGAAAAGTTCTAATTACGATTTTTCTGAATATTGCGATTTTGATTTGATTCACTATTTTTCTTCAAATCAACTTCAGTGCAATATTCACAGTGTACAGTAAATTTACAAACATGACAAAAAAAATGACATCATATAATTAAAACATTAAATGCCATTACTTGAATGCACTCTAATGAACTAAAAGAGCATCTTTGACTGTCTTAGCAAAAGTAGTGCAAAAAGTCCTTGTGTTAAGTTAAATAAAATACAAAACAATTCAAAAAAAAAAAAAGTTAAATATATCATTTTAAGAAAATAAGATTCAACAATTGCAAATGATCTTGCCCAATAGCCTTACACTCAGCAGGTACAGGTCAAAAGGTCAGTCTTTTTTTATAGCTCCAAGGGAGCTAGCTTATCAACATTTATAGCAGCAGATAAAGTACTTTATTCTAGCCCTATATTGAAACAGTGGAGATGGACTTTAATTGAACTTTGTCTGACCTCTAAGCTTCCGTTCACTCATGTAAAACTACATAAAAAGAGAGTATGTGGCTGTGTCACCTCGAAGTTAATGATAAGCGTTTAGATTTTTCTATTGCTCCTATAGAGGAGAGGCAAATAGTTGATGATGGGAAGAAAATTAGGCGTTAGGGAACACACTTCAGGCAACTACTGTGAGCATGGGCGTAGCTGTTTTTGTATGGAGGTCTTTGTGGATCTTAGTCCTATTATTGAAATCTATGGATACTTCCATTATCTTCTTAGGGGATGTTCAGGTGTTTATCATCTAGGACATGCTTTGAAGATGATAGAATCACTGCTCGGAGTAACTGTCTATTTGAATGTTTGTGCTTGTAGGGTGGTATACGGTTAGTTGGAATCACCAAGAACCAAATAGGTTTTTCTTTAATTCCATCTAGGATTTTTGCCTATTTCCCTTTCTTTGCATATGCTGACAGGAAAAATACAAGGCCCCAATGGTAGTGGGGAGCCACGATACTGCCTTCCAGCAATCGGCTCGTCTGTGGCCTTGAACATCAGGCAGTATCCGTGGGGGCCCATGAAACCAACAGATGTGATTCAGACTGGGTGGCTCTGCCATACAGATCGACATGTTTATACTTTTAGGCCCCTGAGTCATCATGTTTATTTCCACCACTTTTTTTTCCTCTCGGATAAATTCAATTCAATTCAATTCAATTTTATTTATATAAGCGCCTTCCACAATCAAAATTGTCTCAAAGCGCTTTACAGAGACAGAGCCTGACCCCAGAGCAAGCACTTAAGGCGACAGTGGCAAGGAAAACTCCCTTTTAACAGGAAGAAACCTTGAGCAGAACCTGGCTCAGATGGGGACCCTCCTGCCGATGGCGGGCTGGGTGAAAGGAGGAAAAGGAGGAAGATAGGACAGCTAGGAATGGAGGAGAGGGAGAAAGACATGCAGCATAATACAGACAATGTGGGTCAGTATTTACATTACAGTTAGTGAACAGTTATTGGATAATGTGTGCTCAGCAGATTAGAATTATGAAACAGAGCACGGAGGCAAAAAGCTGTCATGACTGGTAATTATTTACATTACAGTTTGCAAGAATATTAATCAAATATTTATCTGTAGCAGAACGGAACATTAAACATGTTAGAAATAGATCATTGTAAACAATAAACAGCAGCAGGTGGGTGGAGCCAGGACCATAGGACATGCAGCTCCAGAGCCAGAGGTACCTGCAGTAAGGTACAGAGAAAAGAGACCAGAGAGAAACAAACACAGGACTACGGGACAGAGAGGACACAGAGTTAATGACATGTAATAAAGGCTAATAGATTTGAGAGTGGGTCTGAGGAGAGAAAGAGAAAAGAAGAAGAAGTGTGCATGATAAATCATGGGATGTCCCCAGCAGCCTAGGCCTATAGCAGCATAACTAGGGGGATTCAGTTGCCTGAGCCAGCCCTACTAAGGGCTATATCCTTAACTGTAACAGTGTCTATAGAGATAATTGTGACTAACTATAAGTTTAATAAATAACTAGGACTGTAACTACAACTAATTATAAGCTTTATCAAACAAGAAGGTTTTGATAAAATTCTTAAATAATCACAAGTTGTGATTTTTGGTGCACTGGCAACGGGTGCCTGCACAGATCACCACCCCCACTTCCAGATTTGTGGTTTCAATTTTTCCTTTCTGAAAGGAGGTTGATACTAATTGATAGCAATATAGTTGTTCCTTTTGTTTTGTATTATTTTCAGAGACCATCCTCTTTGGTCGTCCCTTTTATTTGGGGTCTGGGATGGAAATGCATTTCCTCTGAGTCTGGAGTCGTCTGCAAAGGCTAATGACCAGTACAAATATAGTAAATGCAGTAGTGTTGGACTGACGATAATAATAACATTAAAGGTAAAAATTGGCAGAGAGAGAATGGTATAAATGCAATATGGAACTCACTATCTATGTAAAAAAATAAGGAGAAAAAAACATGCAAAAAATCTTTAATAAGAAAAAAAAAAAAAGAGGTCATAAATATCATGTAAGCATAAATAAGAGTAAAAGTTCATACTATACTTTTTACGTACACACATATAAAATATTATAAACACCATTATTTTAATAACCCTGTTTCATTTCATAAGATTGCAGTGGCTCTTCCAATTGGGAGTTGAGTTCAATTCAAGTTGGCTGTTTAAATGTTTCTTTCTTCCATAATTTGCTCTGAATTTTCTTCAAGTTAATTCTGTTTGGCACCAGTCACATCCTCTAATTAGAGGATTGTTTCTCCAAGAGCTTTGAGGGAGGGATAAAATAAATTAGAGAGATAAAAGGAATTATAAAAAGGTCAGCTTCAGGATTGTAAATCTTCAGATAGGAGTTGGAGCTGGGGTGTAGCGGTATAAAGTTAGGGTTAGGATTAATAGAGTGGGCAGTGGAATTAGTTAAGGTTAGGATTAGGGAAGTTTGAGGGGTTCGGGTGGGTGAGACTAAGAACAAGTTAGGAGGGAGGAGAGAGAAAGGTGAGGTAGGGGGCTTGGGTTAGGGAAAGTATAGGGGTTGGGAGTTTGGGTTTGGGTTAAGGGTTATGGGTGAATTTTTTGTGCACTGGCCTGCTGGTCTGTAAATTCAAATAAGAAGGAGAAAGAGGCAGGAATAGTCCTGTTGACAGGGGTCCGGTGGTGGCGAATGATTGGAGGAGGAAGGAGAGGAAAAAAATTTTTTTGGTGAAGGGTAATAACCATTAGGCATAGGGGACAGGGAGAATTAACTGAGAGGGGAAAGAGTCTGGTAGAGGTGGGGTCAGGCTCTGGTCTGCTGGGTGACAGGCCGAGGTGTTGGCATTGAGCTATGTTTAAAGAAGATGTAGGTAACTTTAATCAATGCTTAGAAAAAAGTTCGTTAAAATTAATAATTAGAATTGAGATCTGAAACCTAGCCTGCTGGGTAGCAGGCGGGGATAATATCATTAGGCGATAAGGGAGTGGGAGGCTACTGTAAAGAGGGAAAAAAAAAGGAAGTCCTTTAGTCATCATTAAGTCCTTTAGGTACAAGTGGTTCTTAAATTTGTAATCCAGATTTTTTCAACTCTCTTCTTTGTTTTATTGTCCATGCATCATTGTTTTCAAGGAGTCTGTAGAAATCAGGTGGGTAGGGGGTGACAAATGTTGTACTCAGAGGGAAACAGACCTTCTCCACGTTATAAAGATGCTGTGAAAGACTGGTATGGATGAGTGTTTGGTTTCGCCTATATAGTGTTTAGACGGAGGTGCGGTTGATGATATAAACCACGTTGGTAGGAGATGGAGAAATTTCCTGTTGTGGGAAACGTATTTGCACGGGTTATGGATGAATTTTCTATTTGTACGTAGGCTATGTTGTAGTGTGGTGTGGGTCTATGGTCCGTAAGTTTTGCGTTTTCGCATGAAATGATTCCAGTGGTTTTGAAAAGTTGCGTTGAGACGTAGATGAAATGATTTTTAAATAACTGGATGTGTATGGATGGATGATGGTTATTAACCCTAACACTCCGGCCTAATTTGGCTCAAAACACCTGTCAAAAACATGCCCAAATTAAATTCAAAGCTGTTCTTGAGCTCCTTAGAAGGACATTCAAAAGTTTGGTCTTTATTGAAGGTAACACTTAAGTTTTTATTTCAGTAGTCTGATCTACTGTAGGTGTAACTGGTATTGAGGTAAGAGAATATTAAATACACAGAACAAAAATTTTTTTTCTCCTTGCACTGATTTTCTTAAAAATGCATCTTTCTAATAACTCCGCTTGTAGGATAGGGATTAGATGATACCGATATTGCAGACTGGAAGTCCACCCATTCCATGTTAAAATTTCATAGCAATTGTACAAAAATTGACTGTTTTGGTACAGGTTTTCAGTGGTATGTCCAGGTAGTTTTTAAGAGCTAATCCAAAATGGCCACTTTGGATAGCTCTGGCACGCCAGGTGCCATGTATAACCCTGAATGCTTCAAATATACAGACATCAATGACGGCTCTAATGAAAGCAGATACTCCTAGAGGAACTATATTCATGATTCCTCCAATATAATAACATATTCATAATAATATTCATATTCATGCAATTAGTAGTACAAAATCGTTACGGAGAGAACACATTGAATGCTCATTATTCTGAAACTAAACCTGCATTATAAGGAAATTAGTCAGAAAAATTATATGGTCAGAAATCAACAACTTTTATGTGAATGAATCACATATATTCACAGCACACTGTTTACATGTTACAATTTCACCTTCTAAGTTTGGCCCGCCTGGTTGATTCAATTAATAGTAGAACATGGGACTCAATATCTCAGGATCGTGCAGGCCTCTGGGCGGCACCACCTACCTGGTGGTGCAGGCCACAGGTGGTGACCCACCGTAGAGAAATTTTAGGTGTGGACTGGGCTGAAGCGCCAGCCTGGGCCTGGGACCCATCTCTAAGCGGCAGATGATGACATCATCCATTATTCTCAACATGCCATACCACAGTAGTAAGAGACGACTCATTTAATCAGCGGATCTCAGTCTTCAAGGCATGATTGATTGGTCAAACTGTGTCTCTTGATTGCTGGAGCAAAACCCACAGCCACATGGCCCTTTTTGCCCTCTCCTGTTTCCTAAGTATTGATGTCTCGGTGCGACCGCAATGGCCCATCTTTGGTAAAACGTAGGGCATAGCCGCTTTGTTTTTGTTTTTCGTTCGTGATTGGTCAACTCATTGACGTGCGGGCGTCAGTGTCGCGCTAGGCGGTGGGGGGTGTTGAAGTGTGAGGGCTGGGCAGGAGAGAAGAGGAACGTGAGAGGTGACAAAATGGTGACGCAGGAAAATTAATTAATTTTACGTAATTTTACATTATTTTTGGTGTCGTCAATTTAAGCAACAAAACATCTCTGAAACAGGGCTAGAAGAACGGCACTTTTAGCAGACGAGCCATGAAAATCACTACTGTTTTTACTTGCGTCGCCACGACTAACTGACATCAGTATATTTGTTTTTTACGCTGCGGTCTTGTAGCCTCCTCTTTACAATCCCAACATGCGGCACTTCCCCATGACACAAAATTTCATTGGCTACACGGCCATTAGATCGAATTCAAGCGTAAAAGATATGATAGGCGAGGAAAGACAAGCGTCAGAGTAGAGGTGCACTTTAACGTGTTAGAGTACTCATTGGCTATTTCTGTTAGCCAGGGGGGCCGCAGATCGCCTGGATGGTCAAATGAGGTGTCCGTCGAAAGCAGAGGGCAGGACTACAAACCCAAGCTCCATGGTATTAATTTTCAAAACAAAACAGGCGACAAAGCGTAGAAACGAGAAGGAGCAATAGTGCACTGCCAGTTTTCAGTCGAGGAAAAATTCCGTTAACTTTTGATCATTTATGCACCTAAAGAAATGCTGACGCATTTTTCAACTCGTGATTCTTTAGACTTTTCTGACAAAGCAAGACCATTTTTGTTGTTGTTCTTTATTGTTGAGACATGAAATGACCTAGTAAAAAAAATAAAACAATGGCGGCGACAGTTATTACTTTTATTGTTTTTTTTAGAAGATGGTTAGATTCTACTAAAGTGGTGTTTTAGCTTGTAAAGGTTTATATGGCTGAAGATAGACTTTCAACTTTCAAATAAATATACTGCACTCACTTTCCACCTTAAATGCAGTAGTTATGTAGGTACAAAAAACACAGACATGTCAGTAGCATGGCCGCGGCCAGACGTGAATGGGGAGTTAAATGGATGAGGGGTCTAGGGTGTGGATGATGGGTAAATGCAAATATCATCAAAATCTGAGTGGAGTGTTGACTGGAGGGACATTTTTGGAACTTCTACGCTCCACTCGCTCCATGTACGAGTTGTTGGCATAGGAGGCCGAATCTCACATTATGGCCTCCGTATCTGTAAAACTAAGGTGGTTATTGGTAAGTGTTAATGGTTGGGCATAGATGAGATGAGATCAAGCGGTTTCAAGAGGTCAGAGGCGATTTGGATCAGTTCTATTGAAAATTCTTATTGTAATGTTTGTAGGCTGATTCTGCTGTCTGTATTTGTATGGATTATCGTGTCTGTTTTGAAAGGAGGTGGGAGGGACGGCCATGGGTCTGATTGGATTGAATAAAGTGATAAGTGTCTTTTGATATAACTGGGGTGATGAGTGGAGGGACCTAGAAGTGATCCTTATATTCAGAAATGTGATATATGGAACTAATATTGCAGGCTCTGGGTCTCTGTAAAAGCTTTGAGACAATTTTGATTATTAGGCGCTATATAAAATAAAATTAGATTGAATTGAATTGATACTATAGGTCTGGGAGGAACTTCATAAAGAATTGATCCAAGTCTCGGTTGCTATATCTTGAGTGGCCAAAATAAAATGGCAGGAGGTCTTAGGTTGTCTGGTCAGAAGAGATAGTCTTTTATTTAAGCGGTAATGCGTTTTTTTATTGTATAATGTGTGAATGATGTTTCTGGTACATATTTTTGTGTGTGTTTGAGATGAATTGTCCTGAAGTGGTTTGTAGTAGATTGGTTAGTAATGACGGTTAGCTTCCTATTAAATGTTGTTGTGATCCTTGAGTTACAATTTTGGATCCTTTGTCTACTGGTTTGAAAATATCTTCAAAGGTTGATGATCTCAGATGAGCCCCCTCGTTCGGCCCGAGGAAAGTTGTCGGAGATATCCCCGGGGGCGGGAAGCGTGTAAAGACCCTATTGTTTTATTGAATAGTTTGGTGGATGGTGGATGGGGTTTTTCTGTAGTCCAGGTTCCCAATAGGATGAATAGGTAAATAAGGTTGGTTGTTGAGGTCAGGTTGAAGGTGAAAATAGTCAATGAGTTTGAAGTCGTCTGTCGTGGGGTCCTTATAAGTTCCTCAGACCAGAATGCATGAGTCTAGAGTATATGAAAGTTAGGCCCCTCTCCAAAAGCTGACGTTGGATATAGAGGAAGAAGAGGGTGGCTAGGTTAAGGATATTTGAAGTGGGTTCCTTAGTCGAGCTGATGTGTAGTGTGAGTGTGTGTTGTGAGGATCCGGGTTGGGTTTGGGATTTTGTTGTAAATTTAGTTGTGCCGGCCAATTTTTGGAGATAAAGGCTTGCTGTGGTGGGTGTACAATGGATGTTGTCTTTCTGTATTGAAAGTTTCATGGCTTCAGTGAGGATGGGAAAGTGGGTGGCCATGACGTTGTTTATGAGGTGAATTATGTTTCTGGGTGGGGTGAGGTTGGATGAAAAATTCATTCACGAAGTAAATGTCTGCATTAGGGGAAAGGTCGACTTTGTAGCGGAGAGGGTCTTCAGTTGTTTGATGGAGGTTTGTTTAGGGTCTTGATCTTTATTGTTGTTCAATTGAGAAAGTAGAATCTTGACATGGGGGTTGGGGAGTTTTCACAAACCTTGAGGAAATGGTAGATGACTGCTCCAGGTAGCTGTCTATTTGGATCTGTGGGGTGGGGTGTATCCTGGAGACGTTTGAGTAACCGGATGAGGATAGGTTCTTTGTCTTGATACCAATCCTGGTTTTGCGGGTGGGACGTGCAATATGGTAGTGGGTGTTGAAGGGTCTGGTCCGGGAGGTATGAATTGCAGCCAAAGGAGGGTGCAGAGGGGAGGGAGACGGTAGTAGGTAAGGTGGCAGGTGAGGGAAGAGTTGGCGGCTGAGATAGGAAGTGGGTGAATGGGGTTGGGGAAGAAGGAAGGCTGACTTGAGAAGAAGGGAGAGGTGGGAGTTTTCAGGTTGGATAGTAGGAGAGTCTAAAACAGATTTAATTGAACCCTCCGGGTTTTTCTACCCCTCACTGAGGTGACTCTAAAATTTAGTTATTTCAATATAAACTCTTCTCCAGTGTTGACAATAACACTCAAAATGTGTTTTATTTACACTTTTAGAATTAAATGTATTCATTTATTATATCATAGTTTTATGGGAAAATAACCACCAAACACCATCGTGTTGATTTTTTTTTTATTTGTGCAAATACATTTAAAATTCACATGACACTTTGAATTAATTGCTGTCTTAAAACTGTAAAAACATAAAAATAAAAGCACACAGGCAGCAAATAAGGGCAATAAAAACATTAGTGAAGTTGACAAAACACTGTAAACAACACATTACTGCATAATAAAATGTCTGCAAATGTATAAAAACTGACACATTTCTTGGCATTTTTAACTTGAGGTAGACTACTACCACTTTTACAGTTCAAGTAAAAAAACAGTGAGAACTCATTTAATTCAGATTAGAAATAATTTTATGCAACCTCTGATACAACATAACATTACGAATCACAACCTATGACATCTGAGCATCTGCTTCAGTATTTTGGAAATGAGATGAAGTATTTCATCAGTTACAGACTGAGAATTGTTTACTGTCTCTGTGTCCAGGAAAGGGATCTGGGCCGATTTCATGAAGGAGGTTCAAAAAACTTGAGTATGAGTGAACCCTGAGTTGACAACCTGAGATAAAAAACTCTGAGTTTCCTGTTTAAACACAGCTGATTCAATTAGTTTTGTCAACTCTGAGTATGTTGACCGAGTCAAGCGCGTGCACCACGACTATAAATAAGCCATCATCAATGGAGCCCGATTCTTTGATTCACCATGGAAGGGGATCAAAACGAAAGCGCTCAACATTTTTCACCCCTGGAGCTTGAAATTTTGATCGAGGCATACGGTGAATATGAGCATATTTTCCGGAAAAAAAAACAAGTGGCAGCGGAAAAAGATAGAAAAAAGCAGGGGAAAAAAATCACTGCTCGAGTCAATGCGTAAGTTTGTTTTAATCACTCATAAAATATTGCATGCAAAAATGGTTGGCCCCTGTTCATGCAGGTGCAACCCAGGGGGCGAAAAGGGATTTGGGAGGCAGTTGAAATGAAATATAATTCAATCAGGTGAGTTGGAAATATAACATGCCTGGTTGTATCCTCACTTTGGTAACATTTGGTATGTCTATTTCAATTTAATTGTAATTCAATTTTCAATTTTTATTTATATTTTTAATTTATTTATTGAATACTGTAAGCTCTTTCAGTCCTGAATGATGCCACACATTCTGCCCCTGTAATGTTTCAATTTAAATGTGGTGAAGTAACATTTGACTCCTAGCCAACAGAAAGAGGGAGAGGTTAAAAAACAGGTGGAGGACCTGCACCCCCACCCCAAACAGAGGCAGAGGGGAGGCTAGCCAAACAACGGGAAAGGGCCCCAAGCTGAGGGAATCTAGGGGCAGCTCATCTGAACCAGTCAGCCCTTGAGGACACAAGTGCCTTCAAACAAGTCCAACTTCTATATGTTTTTTTTATAAAGCCTGTTTTAGATGCAAAAGTGTTTGTTCCTGAACCCAATAGATTCTGAGGGAGTCTCCACCTATTGGAGCCCCCCATGTGGCCCAACTCCAGCCTGTTGTAGTCCCTTCAACACCATAACCCCCATAACAATAGTGGTATAAAGTTCACAAAATGAAATGCTTGACTTCAAAGGATGATTAACATGAAGATGGGACACTGTGTCTGCTGCCAGACGGGCCCCTCAGAGGTATCATATTGATCAGCATTACATTTTTGGATTTATATTGACATGGAAGCTAACATATTCATCCCTTTTTAACAGAGCATAACTGGACAGCATGAAGAGGGTCCATCAACTCTCAGAACAAATGAATACAGTGAGAGTTTCAGTGAACAACAACAGTTTAATTTGATAATTGACGTGTTGAACAATATTCTGTGGATTTCAGTTACCAGTAAAGGAGTTATACAAAATTCATCTACTTAAACAAATCAAAAAACGGACAAGGAAATGTTAACCTGGACCGCCAGACCCAAAAAAGGCAGATCTGGAAATCGAGATACTTAAACAAGCGGGAGGTGTGTGTAGTCAGAGGTAAATTTAATGTATTAAGCAATATGAAAAACAAACAGAAAATGTTCTCTTTGTCTCTGTCTGTCTGTAGGATATAAGGAAGACTAAATAAAATGAACGGGACAGTGTGGTATTCTTGGGGCTGTAATTTCAACAGGGAAAAATGGTTGTTGCAGACGATGTCTGATTGCCCTTCCACCCTGATTTTCGGGAGCGGGAGGGGTCCCCCTCAGGGTCTTCTATTTGTAGGGCGGGGGTGTTGCCTCCCAATAGTTGCAATGTTATGGAGAATAACACATGCCACAATTATGTCACAGGCTCTCTAGGGTTACTCTGAGATGACGTAAATTGGAAACGGGCTTTCAACAGGTCATAGTCATCTCTACCCTGGCTCTCGCCCCCTGCAGTGTGCCACATTGAAGTGTGCTGGGGTCCTGTTGGGGGTCGGGAAGGGGTTTAAGATTTCGGCAGGGTTACCCCTGTCACCAGAAGGAAGCCATGGAATCTCTCCTGCAAGTGAAGTCACATTTTTTCTGATATTTTTCTCAGAAAATTAGACAAAGATCTTTCTGACAAACAGCAATGTTTCAGACCGCTTAAGCTCCAGTCTATTGCTTTTTGTAGACTCTCTATATATGCGGGGTCATGCACAGACGGCCACTTGCTTCCACATTTGTGATAATGTGTGCATCACAAATGATCTTGACAGTACAGAAAATGAGACAAGAAATTGGGAAAAATTTGTTTTGACATTTAAAAGTAGTAGTCAATGATGTACCTGCACATTGATGCTATGGGAAAGGGCTTTCCCATTCACATAATCTCCTTCATTTTCTGAAGGAGCAGTGATAGGAATGTGTGCCATCAATGCAGCCAATCACATTGGAAATCCTAAGAATTCAAATTATTGTCCAGAGGTCACAGCAACATGTTATTGACAGAAAAGTTATTAATCATTTAAAATTATTACCCGCAATCCCATGGAACTCTTCTTTTATGGCTCTCACAGGTTTGTGTCTGGGAAAAACAACAAAAACTGATAAAACCGCTCAGAGCAGGACACCTTTCATAGCCCTGCAAACGGTTGCTTTTATGTGTTCTGCATCGCCGATATTATAAAGAAACTTCCATTTGCAAAAACGAGCAATGAAGTATTTGTTCAGTGGTGAGTGACGCCCACGGTGGGTGATGTGGAGTGAGAGAGGGGATGAGGTTGTGAATGTATTGCAGTGACTGTAACAAAACGATAACGCTCAAATAAAAAATCGGGAGGATATGAAACGATCCAAACGTGGGGTGGAAAATCCCGCCCGACGCAATCGCAGTAGTTTCTCGAATCGTCTTGCTCTTCATCAATCGGTCTTCCAGAAAGGGACATGCCATTTTAAGCAGGTTCTATGGAGACTCAATTATAAGGAAACAGTTCAGCTTTGTACTCCAGGGAGGAGCGGGAAAAAAACTCTGGTTTCTGGGGAAAAAACCTCTCCGACCAGGTTATGTTCACAGACTAAGTTACCATGGTAACAGACTCGAGTACGAGTTACCTCGCTTTTTGAAATGGGCTTAACTTTCCTTGACTTACCTATCTCGGGTTAATTTACCTCCTTATTGAAACCGGGTTAACTCTGGGTTTCCTCATTTCAGGCTTCATACTCAGAGTTTCCACATAACCTGCTTCGTGAAATCGACCCCTGCTGTACTGATTTCATCAACACTAACAGAGAAACACAGAGATGGAGTGAAGTTTCATTCATGTATCTTGGTTTAATATTAAAGTTTATTCTGGACCATGGAAAATAAAAAACCCCAGAAAAAACTAGTACTCCTGACATCAGGAATGAATTTTAAAAAAGACTCATGAGCTGATTTAAAAAACTCAAAATGTTTTGATGTGCATTTAAAATATAAAGTATAGGGGAAAACTGTTTTTATTCAAATGTATTGAAAACTCACCACTTCAAGCTTCTCCTTCCTCCACCTGTTTTCTCTCCCCCCTTTCACCTGTCTCATGTGACTACCCTTCCTGTACTGTCTCTCTGCATCTCCTTCATTTCACCTTCAGCTTTACTTTTCATGTCAGTATCATCCACATCAGAGACGAAACTAAATGGGTCATTTAGCAAAGACGAACACATCAAAGATAAACACAAACTTTCTACATGCTCCTAAAGTCAGAAACACACTCAAACAGCAAAATTTTTGTTGTTTCTCAGGGAAACACATGCACACCCTCCACAGACTGTCCACACTGCTGTCTCTGTGTCTGTGAGATCACTGTCACCACTTTGTTCCTCCAAATATAAAGTGATAATATTTGTGTCTGTGAAAGGACACATATACACACACTGTTACACATTCTCCACTGCTTTGTGGTTGTGTGGAGGAGGTGGAGGCAAGCCACAATGACTGACTTTTCCTCTCTGCTGGTTCTCCTCTGTGTTGGAGGTTAAAATTCTATTTACTGGGAACGGAGCTTTAACAGGCCACATTCACATTCAAATTTGCAGGGGTCAGCCCGCCGAGTGCAATGGCTGAGCCTCACCCTGGGTGAACCATCTTTTTGATCATGGTATAAGTATGAGCTGCAGTTGTATATGCCGCTTTTTCAGTCTGTCCAAAAAGCAACTAGTCAAGATGTCTCTTAAAAAAAAAGGCCCAGGGACACTTTTCTTGTCTCAAAGACGCCAGCATCCCCACCAAAGCCTAAAATAAAGTATACCAGCAATGAAAAATCTAGCAACATTTCTTCCCTAAAGAAAGAGCAAGTCAGACAGGGGGCCTACACTTGTGGCGCCTATAAAGATGTTTGACTTTTCACCACCAAAAAACTCAGCCATAAAGGGCAAGCCAGCCAAAATAATTTCAACTCATTGGTGTTCCCTTTCCCCGGAAGACTTTAGTAAAAGGTGAAAGACTTGAAGCGAGAGAAACAAAAGTCAGAACGGGCCCGTCTCAGAGAGCAGCTGAGGACCCTAGTCGCCCAGCTACCATCTGCCGCTGCGCCTTGGCTTGCCACGTGCTAAATCCCAGCCTCCCCACCACCTCCAGCCTGGGAAAAAACCAGGCCTGGCTTTACATGGAGACTACAAAATTTGGGAAATGATCAGGGCTTCAGGAGTCCCCACCAATCATCGAAACTGAAGTGCACTGTGTTGTTGAGCGGGTCCTGGTGATATAGTAAATCAACTGACTGGGTTTTGCCAATTCCTTGATAAAAATTAGCCGCAGTTTTTTCAGCCACGGAAAAAAGTTTTTCCCAGCAACGGGGTCAGAGCGATTTTCTAAAAAAAGAAAAGGCACGGGGGCCTGCAAT